>BPUM01000567.1:0-27375 GCA_020521455.1 Prunus kanzakura
TAAGTGGGACCCACACAAAATTAGGAATTGAATTCCTAATTTTCGAGGAATTCAATTTTTGGGTGGGAGGTGATATTCTAATTCATAGAGAACTAACCCATTAGGAATTCATCTTTTTTACCCATTATATCCTCACACAATTTTTAAAATTCCAAATTTGCCATCAAATTTAACCCAACAACGAGGATATTTTAGTAATTAGCACTACTCATACTCCAATTCTATATGATTTAGTAAACAACTTCAATATGAATTCATCCTCAATTCAATTCCTCCTAATCCAATTATGGATTAGTAAACATGCCATAAGTTTTTAAAATTAAGAAACTTAAATTCATATTGACTCTCTATCAGTTCTATTTGAAAAATAAGTGACAATTCAGTTTTCTTAATGATTTGAAGTAGGTTATTTTTTCTTAGTCAGATGAGCATCCACAGTGGGAGGGTGTATTTTCGGGAGTGTAAAGCCATTTTTACATCTCCTTTACACCTCCGAGGGTTGTAAATGTGATTTTTACTCCAGTAGGTAAGATGTAAATTTAAAGATGTACAATTTATTTCTTTCACCTTTTATGTTGCAGGTCCCACTTTTGTCCACTTTTTCTCACATTTTCTCATGTAGGTCCCACCTGCAAGAGATGTAAAAAAAAATGTACATGTGCATCTAAATTTGCATCTCATGGTGGTGATGCAAATTTACACTTGTTTACACCTCTCCATTGCGGGTAATTCCGATCACAAAAGGTGTATATTTAACATACACCTCATTATACACCCTTTCACTGTGGATGCTCTAAGAGTAAATTAGGGAAGAGGAAGTCTTTAAATTGCTACAGTTTTAAGATATTAACATTTTATTTTTTAGAAAGGTAGAAATAGAAATGTGGAAAGACTAGTAGAGGATCCAGATCTTGAAACTGACAAAACAAAGGTCTTTTAATTACTTCAGTTTCAAGCAAAGGTTTTTTTATTTATCAAGATCATGTGCTTTGATTTTCTCTACTAGGATCTCCTTAACTTTTATTCTTCATCTGCAACCTCATTTAAAAACCACCCAATGGCTAAAAACGTGACATATATTCCCTTCACTTCTACATATTCACTGCATTAATGCCACTTATTCTTCATAGTTTTTATACACCTATGATTTGGATTGAAAAATTCTTGGATTAATTCTATTCGAAAAAGAAGGTTCAAAAAAATTATTATGCGTGCAAATTTTGCTAGAGGAATATGAAAAAAGATGTGCGAGCAAATTCTTATTGTAGAATAACCATTGTTTCTTCATGCACCCTGCATCAATTTTGTATTTGGCTGAAAGACGTTTGTATTTATAAAGAACCCATCATCAAACCCTAATCGAAGGAACAACCCTATAAAAAATCTACTGTTAAATCAACTCCGGAAAAGAAAGAGCTACAATCTACATTGACAAAACATGGAATCCAATGGAAACCTACATACGCACAAAAAAGTCCATCTAAAAGGGATCAAAAGAATTAAATATAAATAAGATATCTGTAGCAAAAATAAAAAATAAAATCCTCAAAATTAATCAAAACAACGTTGTGGCTACCATCACTTGATTTCCGGTGAGAAAGAAGGAATTTATTTATTTATTGAAGAGACAATAGAATATGGGGGAAGAAGGAAGAAGCTTGCAGAGAAAGGAAGGAAAATTAAGATGGAAAACACGTCAAGTTTGAATTAGGAAATCTTTTTCTATGTTAATTATGGAAAAATTGGGTTTTGTTTAAACGCAATGTGTCAACTTTAAATCCTTTGGATTGAAATTTAAATGATGTGATGTGTGGAGAATGAAAGTCAAGTAGATCCTAAGAGGAAATCCAAGTAGAAGATTCGAATTATTTTTTTGGTAGTGATTAATATACTTACAAATTAAAAAAAAATATAGTCAAAAGACTAAATCAAAATTCAATAGGTATAATGCGAAAAAAAAATTAATATTGTATCCAAAAATGACAATATACCATAAAATGAAAAATTACCACTTGCGGTTTATATAGACATCATGTGTGACACATGGTAGTTGTTCTTTCCAACATTTATTGTCTCAGCATCCAAACCCTGTATAAAGGAACTCACACCATAATTTGACATTGAAACCAACTCCCCAAAACCCTAATTTTTCTTGCCAACATGAAGAATTCAATATCTCCAAAACTCATGCTATCTCTCCTAGAAATTGCTTTGTGTCTAATTGTATTTCTTCCTATAAGCCATTGCAAGGTTTCTTATTTTCCAACGGGTGCCAATCTCATCGACCTAACCTGCAAAAAAAACCATACTACGATCTCTGTATCATCCCTCTAAACTCATATCCCCGAAGCTACACCGCATGGGGACGAGAAGTAATTAACTTTACAGTTTCATGTCTTATCCGACTTTGATTAATTGTTGTTGGCCTTGATGAAATAGTGTTCCATGAAACACTGAGATGGGGACGAGAAGTAATCACAATTCCTTAGGAAATTTATGATGTACAACAAATAACGTTTTGCTGAAATTATGATCTGGTTATGGTGTAATTAATTAGTTGGAAAATTGAATACTAAAGAACGTTTTGTTCTTCATGATAATCTTATGAACTCTATTGTTTTCTAAATGTTGTGGAGTAAATTAACTGGGTTCTTTGGCAATTTGATATATCTTTTATGAAGCTGAATTTCCCATTGCACCAAATTTATAAACACTATTGCAGAGCATCCTTTATTGCAAATTTAGGTTGTACTCATATACTTTTATCAGCAGCCACTAGTGGCTAGCTGAAGTAGCGGCTAAGGTTAGAGGATTTTGTGGTTCGAGATAAACTATGGCCACATTGTAACACCCCGTCCCAAATAATTATTTATTTAATTACTTTTTGTGAATTTTACATTTTTGTCCTCAAGGGTGGGGTTAGTTTAGTCACTTTTTGTTTGGAAAAGAATTTGGGAAATTGAGTGACACAGTTGCGTAGAGCTTGTTGATACGAGTCTGTAGACTAACGGCACGCTCAATTCCGAGTTGTAACGATTGAGAAAAGATCTGAAAACGAAAAGAACGTAAAGGTAATTTTGAATTTTTTTGAGAAACCCTAAAAACCCAGCGCGTCTCTCTCCCCTCCTCCGCACATCTCTCTCTCCCCAACTCTCTCTCGCTCTCCTAGCAACGCTTTCGCTTTGGACGAAGATTTCATCGCCGTCCGAGGACAAAATCCGACGATCTCGGTCCCAAAAGAGCCGCCTCTTTCTTCTCTACCTAACCCACCCTATTTCCTAGCTAAAAAACGCAAGACTTGGAGACTGGAACAACGTGAAAATCGCCCAACCACTGCCATCATCGCCGGCGACATTTCCTACCATATCCCGCCACGCTACCACTTGGATTAGGTAGCCCTCCTCTCCCTCATCCTTTTACATAGTTGATTCGACGCCGTTGGTGACCATAGTTGCCGTTTCGAGCTCAGAAAGCTTCGGCCAAAACCCTCATGGTTTGGCCATTCACCTAGTTTCGGCCACTTTTTGGTCGGGGTCTAAGACCAAAAATTGTTCCCCCAATTGTGTTTGACCTGGTGGTATAAGTTTTGGCCAGCAATTTGAAGTTTTTTGGTCACTAGAAAACTCTCAAGACACCCACGCACTATCGGCGGTGCGTGGATCACTTTTTGGTTGCCCAATAGGTTCTAAAATACTTCCCATGTCGTCCCGAGTACGACAGTATGCTCGGAGTTGAAGTTGATGACCATTTGGGCATCGAACGGGTATTGCGCCTATTATGTGTGTTGAGGCCCAAAAAATCCACAGTTGGGCCCAAATAATTTCCCGGCCCAGTACAACACCGTATTGAGGAAAAACCCGACTTGGAGCACACAAAAGTCCGCCATGCACGAGTCACACTCCACGTGCCATGCCAAATAAATAATCCGTCATGCTAGGAATCAAGATTAAGATTATAAAGTGCATTAGCTTTGCAAATCCATGCTAATTATCCCATCAAGCATAATGATTAAAAGCATGCCAAGCGATATGCCATGCCAAGCGACATGCCATGCCAAGTAGGAAATCATTATTACACACCAACCACGCTACAAGCCTAAGTGGGCCCAAGCCACTTGAATGCTCGGGGCTTGCTTGAGTGGGTTGTGGTATGGATGGTAATAAGTTGTCATGTGGCCCATTGATGGACCGAGAAATGGAGGTTCCGGGTTGCTTGAGAGCCTCGAAACTCAGGCCCATTTCGTAGGCCCAAAAATGGGGGTAAGCACAAGAGAGAAAATATCCCAACCAAAATGGTCCACTAAAATTAACCAATATAGCCCAAAATTTGAGGAAATTAGCCCATTTGTTTGGTAGGTTGACTTGCCATCTTAGAAAGCCCATACAATTAGAAGTAAGCAGCGGCAAAGGCTCCAACATTTGGCTCAAAGACAAAGCCACGGAGGAGCTTGGAAGACCACGTGGGCTGCTGGGAGGGAAGGAACAAGCTTTCAGGCAAAACATCCAAGGGACCAAAAGATATTGGAGCGCAAGGAGCCACCCTTCGAACCAGCATATATACCTATTTCTTTCCTTCTTCATATCTGACCATGAAAGAGGGAAGGAAAGAGAGGAAGGGGGATATCTGAAAATAGGAATTCTTCACTAAGGCAGCTGCGGGAAAAGGACCTTGAGCTCCCAAAATCTCTGATTTTGTGCAAAGGAGTAGAGTAGATTTCACCAAAATAGGATGATTGAAAGGATGAGGGGAGCCATTAGGGTTTCTTGGGAAAAGATGGTTTCCAGCGGCTATAATTAGGGCCTCTTCTACCCAACGAAAATCATTCACATCCAGAGAGCAAGCTTCCTCTCTCACCTGCAAAACCCAGCAAATTCGTGATCTATTCATCTTTTTCCCCCATTTTTCCTCTTCTGGCAGACTGACAGAGCCTCTTTCAAGCTACCGGAAAAACACTCAAGCCACCCTTTTCTCTCTTTCCCTCATTCTCAACCAAACCTCTCTGCAAAACCCTTTCTCTCCTACCTTAATACCCCATCTTTCCCCTAAGGAACACTTAAATTCTCTCTTCAGTGCTAAACTCATGACAACTTTGCTCCCATACCACAAGCTTCTCATGCCAAGCTAAGATTCTACCTGTAAGCACTAAGAATTTATCTGTAAGCAGCCATTATTTTTTTGTTGGTGAAGGTAACCAAGGTGTTTCTTAAGGCTTTGCTATCCTTTCAAAATATTTTGGGGTTTGATCTTTGAACTCAGACACAGAGGATATTTTCTTCAGTTTGCTCCTTACGGTAGCCCAGCCCATTTGTAGCTGCCAGAAGAAAAAGGCCACTACAATGTTGACACATTTGATGAACTGGTGGGTGAGTTTGGGAGTCAAAATATTCGAGATGGGTGTGAAGATATATGGATTGAATGATGCTCTTGTAATTTATGAAATTACTTATGCCCTAAACGGCACTACTGTATGACATTAATTTTGTAATAAATTGTAATGTGTTTTCTTCACTTTCATTATGCAGGTTTTCACCACAAAACAATCAGTACATAAAATACTGGTTCTATATTATAAAACGACGGTCCTCATAAAACTGTGAAAAACATACGTCTGTTTTAATAAAATTGTCAATAAAAAACGACGTTTTGGAGCATTCAACGACGGCAACGTATTTACCGACATCTAAAAGCAACGTAAAAATGAAGAACCACGACGGTATTGTGAAACAGTTATTAACAATATTACGTCGGAGAAGCATAAAGAGCCGACATGTAATTACAAATAACACGACTCCAATACCATAATACCGACGTCTAAAATGCGAGATATCGAACCTGAACGTTACAAAAGACAACGTCTTAGATCATGAACTCGTCCGTAACAACTCAAAAATCGTCGTCTTAAATTTTACCACGTCGCTTGTTATGTCATAAACGAAGTGAAAAAAGAACAATTCACGACGTTATTTGAAATCCAGAGGTAAATTTGTCGACGTAAAGTGATATTTGGACGTTGTTCTTTTACAAAAACAACGTTATATGGGAATATCCGCGTCTCTTTTTTATTCTTATGTCGTTAAAAATATTTTCCACGGCGATTGGTTGACAAACTTTGTCGTCTTAGATAGATTAGACGACTGTAATTTTGGTAAAGACGACGTATAAATTTAGAAACACGGCTGTCTTTTACATGATGACGACATTGTCCATCAAATACAACGTCGTTTATAGAAATAAATGTGTCGTAAGTCATGACCCTAACATATTTTCCACGTCGTTTATTTTCAGATCATGTCGTTAATATAAATTTATACGGCGATCGACTGAAAATTTGTGTCGTTTAATATATTAGACAACGGTTATGTTTTTAAAGATGACGTATAAATTCTGAAACACGGTTGTCTTTTATTTGTGGACGACGTTGTTTATTAAATATAACGTCGTTTATAGAAATACATGTGTCGTAAGTAATTACCCTAACCGCTATTTCCACATCAATATTTATGGAAAAAAAAAAGTGGAAAATTTATTTCACGACGGTTATTTAAAAAGTGGTGACGTAGTATGTTTTAATAATGTTGTCTTTTATTTTTTTAAAGAGTATTTCACGTTTCTTTTATTTATTTAAACGACGTTTTTTTGTTAAAATAGGTCGTCTATTCTTATCCTTGACAATTTTTTAAACTCATTTTTCAGTATATAGACGTCAGTTGTTATTTGTTAATGACGTTGTTTGTTATAACAACGACGGGGATTTACTGTCGTGGTTTTATTTTGGAAAAGATGTCGGTCGATTTCACGACGGTTTGAAAACCGAATACACGACGGTGAATTCCCGTTGTCTTTTGCCTTTTTTGTAGTAGTGCCGGATATTGCATATGCTGTGAGTATGGTTAGTCAGTTTATGCATTCACCCAGTGTGTCTCATAGGAATGCAGTTGATCGGATCTTAAGGTACTTAAAGTCAGCCCCTGGGAAAGGATTAATGTTCTCAAAAAATAGAGATCTCGAAGTTGTTGGATATACACATGCTGATTGGGCTGGCTCCATTACTGATAGACACTCTACTTCAGGTTACTTCACTTTTGTGGGAGGTAACCAAGTCACTTGGCGAAGTAAAAAACAAAATGTGGTTTCTCGGTCTAGTGCTGAAGTAGAGTATCGAGGAATGACTCACGAAGTTTGTGAATTACTATGGATTAGAAGGCTATTGACAGAATTGGGTTTCAAGTCAGAAAAGCCAATGGAGTTACATTGTGATAACAAGTCAGCCATTGATATTGCCCATAATCCAATTCAACATGATCGAACCAAACATGTTGAGGTGGATAGACATTTTATCAAAGAAAAAATTGAGAAGAAGATCATCCGCCTACCATTCGTAAAATCAGAAGATCAACTGGCAGATATTTTAACCAAAGCTGTTTGTGGTAGAGTATTTCATGACTCACTTACCAAGTTGGGCATTGGTGACGTATATGCACCAACTTGAGGAGGAGTGTTGAAGTGAGTCTCCTAATTAATCAAGGAGATTTATTTCCTTGATTAATTAAGGGATTTACTTTCCTATTTTATATAGTTGTCAAATCATTGTATAATTAGGAGATACTTTCCTAATCCTTTACTGTATCTAATTCCTTGTAAACTACTCATGTAAACTCTTATATATACCTCCTTATGGAGAAGAATAAAACCTAATACATTCAAACCATATTCATATTTTAGCACCACTACCAAGCCACTTGATGGCTTGGATGGAAAGACTGTGCGAGTGTGTTTGCACTTCTGACTTCTAATCAAACGATTGATTGGCCAAGCAAAGAACCTCCTCTTAGCCTAGGTTCTTTCACTTCCTCGAGGTCAAGAATGATTGAGCTTTGTACGACTATTTTTAGAATTTTGGTGACAAGTGCAATGAATGTAAAAGAAAGAAATGAAATGACAGAAATGTAAAGGCGATAAAATAGATGAAAGTAGTGATAAAGACTTTAATTAAACTTGAATTTAAATTGCAAGAAAGTAAGCTTACACTAAGAAAATGAAGAACTTGGATAATATAAAATGCTTGAAAGATAAAATCTTAGACTAGGAATTGAAAGGTGCAGGATAAAAAGATAGGTTTTGTGTGTTGAGTCGGGCGTCCTTTTCACTTCTTATGATGAGCTATTTCTAAAGCTTTCTCCAGCTCATGGGTTTGGCCATTTAATGGCCTCAACTGACTTTCATTGAAAATCCTTCCAAGATTAATGTCTTCGGGGGCTCTGGGCATTTAATGAAAATTTCCCAACCACTACCAACCTATATGGTTGGTCAAGAAAATGGAATTGGGATTCTGAAACTCTTCTCTTGATTTGAGATGCAATAAGTCTTGGTACGCTGGCTACAAGTCTTCCCCATCTTTGAAATCCACCACTTGCAAGGAGGCTTCTGCTAGAACTTCTGAACTTAGCTTCGTAAGTTGAGCTTTGGACTTGATCTGACATCTGGTGAGATGTTGTGCACTTGGAGCTTCTGACTTCGTTGAGACTACTACCAACTTTTCAATTGTGGATCTTTTGAATATATTTATATACATTACTTTCCTAGCTCTAGGAGGGTTGTCTGTTTGGGACAGATGCTCTGTCTGCTGTAAGATGCTTTTAAGAAGGGAACAAATTTGAAACAAGACAAAGGAGCCCTCAAAAGACAAACATGAGAAAGAGGCCGGATTCTGAGTCCTCATCTAGCAGCTCACTGACTTTCATAATTTAACAGCAACCCTGAATTTAAATGGTTTAAAAGTATCCCAATTTATATTTTATGTTGAAGAATGACAAGAACCCCTGTAGTCAATGAATGAGAAATAGACATCGCAATTTCTTATTTCTGTAGGGTGTTTAATCATACGTAGGCAGACAGAATTTGCAATTCTCCTCTTGCAATTTCTGAACTTCTGACACACGGTAACTTTGGAGACCTTATTTTTGTTTTAATTTTGTGTCTAATCGGAAAGAAAGGAGACGAATACTTTTCCTATAGAGGACATAAATTGAAGTCTACACAATTGTCAGGAAATAAAACAGAGCACTATATTAAGAAGACAATCTGACTGAGGTTCGTGATACTCTTCGAAGCGAATGAATAAGAAGAATGAATCGGAGACTCTATATTACTTAAACAGAAAAAATACTGTTGCAGTCTGCTGAAAACAGAGAGGATTCCAATCTCAGACATCGTAGTCCTCGCCATATCTGTGAGAAGGGAATGAAGACTCTTCAAATAATGGCAGCAAACCAAGTTGGCAATCTTTCATGATCTACTTTTCATTGAAAAAATTTTACCAAATACGTGTTCTTTCCTGAAAGCTATCTTCTGTTTCACACAACAAACATGATTTTTGAAATTTTTGAAAGTTAAAAAAACAAAAGCAGTAGGATTAATGAAAACGGTTTTTTCACGCAGTTTTCAGATAATGAAAACTATTTCATTTTATCCAAACCAACTTTTTTACAATTCAGCTGGCATTTCCTATTTAACAGACATCATGCTGTTTGTTTCAGATGGTTGGGTTGTAGCCATAGAGTCTTCTGCCGCTATTGTAGGAGAAAACAAGAAAGGCTTGGGTGCAGTTTGCAAGGAATGAAGGGGTCCTTCCAACAACTCTACAACTTTGCTCATTGATGGCTGATCAGAAGGAATGGTCTGAATGCACCACAGACTTATTAATACCATCTTTCTTGCTATTTCTTTTTCCTCCTTTGTGATTGTCCCAAATGCATTTTCATCCTTTTCTAGCTCTAGATCTTTATAAACATTATATGGAAAAATTTCACTGGTATGAGACACTCCCGAATCCAAATTCTTTCTTGCTCCAACCATTTCAAGAACCAACATACCGTAGCTGTAAACATCAGATTTGTGAGATACTCCACCAAAGTTCCGGCTAAACACTTCTGGTGCAATGTATCCTGCAGTTCCTCATCCCCATCATCGATACAATACTGTCCTTCGTTTTGCATAATTTGGCAAGGCCAAAATCAGAGATTTTTGGGCCAAAATCTTTGTCAAGAAGAATATTCTGTGGCTTTATGTCAAAATGCAAAATTCTTGTGTTACATCCATGGTATAAGTATTCTAGTCCTCGAGCAATACCAAGTTGCCAACTGCAATTTCAGATAGTGTTTTCCAATCTAAGCGAAAATTTGCCATTTCAGATACGTGCTTATGTATGAAATTATCCAGAGATCCATTAGGCATGAACTCATAAATCAAATCTCTTTTGTCCCGCTCGTAACAAAATCCAGAAAGAGTGACTATGTTGACACGGGAGGTTCTACCAATGCTAGCAACTTCATTAACAAAGTCTTCTTCATTACCCTTTGACTTGCTTAGGACTTTGACCGCCACCAGAAGCCCATTAGGTAGCCTGCCTTTGTACATAGTTCCATATCCACCTTTACCTATTTTGTCTCAGAAAGAGTCTGTCATTTTCTTGACATTTGCGTAGGTATACCGCTTTGGAGTAAGCGATCCATAGTTCCTTATAAATGCCTCAACATCAAACTCATCCCTCTTATCTTTCTTGACCGTTCTTTTTCATATGCATATAATACAAAGAATGATTACCATCGCAGAAAATCCACCTCCTACTGAAACCCCTATATTCAAAAATATTTGAAATCATGCAGTTCATTAATTTGTGAAAGACAGAAAAGCAAAAGCTCTATTATCTCTATATCAGATGTTTACACTATAATCAACCGAGCATATCCAGTATCAAAACGACTGGCACCAAGGCCGGCACGCCTTCTCTCTTGCTGAAATACCCCAAAGGGACACACAGACAAATCCTTAAGAAGTGAGTGACGTCATCACCTTCTAACATGGCGAAGTAAGACATTCTTGTTTATGCATTTATAAATGAGATAGTTGCTATAAATAATAAAATTACCTTCGGGAATTGATAATCGGTAAAGATATGTATTGATATTTGTTGAGGCCCAAAAAATTCATGGTTGGGCCCGAATAAATTCCTAGCCCAAAACGATATATTATTGGACAAAGACCCAATTTGGAGTACACGAAAGTCTGCCATGCACAAGCCACACCTTGCATGCCATGCCAAATAAAAATCTGTCATGCTAGAAATTGAGATTAAAATTATAAAGATGCATTTAGCTATGCAAATCCATGTCAATTATCCTATCAAGCGTCATAATTAAAAGCGTGCCAAACGACATGCCATGCCAAGCGGGAAATTATTATTTCACACCCAATCGCACTACAAGCTTAAGTGGGCCCAAGCCACTCGAATGCCCGGGGCTTGCTTGAGTGGATTGTGGTATGGATGGTAACAAATTGTCATGGGGCCCATCGATGGGTCGAGAAATGGAAGTCTCGGGTCGCTTGGGGGCCTCGGGACTCAAGCCCATTTTCTTAGGCCCAAACGTGGGTAAGCACAAGAGAGAAAATAGCCCATTATTTCAACTAGAGTAGCCCAACCAAAATAGCCCATCACCTTAGTAAAAAATAACCCATTACCTTAGATAGCCCATAAAGCCCAAATACTTGGTGAATTTAACCCACTTATTAGATGACTTGGTTTTCTATATTAAAAAGCCCATACAATTTGAATAAAAGGAGTCCAAGGCCCTCAGCACTTGGCTGAAGCAGAAAGCCACGAAGAAGCCAAAGGATCCACATGAGGAGGGGCTGCTGGGAGGTTTCACATGGAAGGAGCAAGTTCCAAGTGAAGGCATTAAAGGGACCAAGAGATATTCGCACGTAGGGAAGGATGCCATCCTTTGAACTAGCATGCATACCTATTTTCTTTCCTCCATCAGCTTTGGCCATGAAAAGAGGAAGAAAGAAGAGAAAGAAGATGGGTGAAAGTAGAAGCTCTCCTCTGAAGCAACCGCGGGAAGAAGCATGGAGCTCCCAAAAAATCTCTAATTTTGTGGGATTGGGCAGAGCTGATTTCTGCCACCATGAGGTAAGTCAAGAAAGAGGAGAGGAAAGGAAGAGGAAAGCTTAGCTAGATTGGGAAGAAACCATTAGGGTTTCTTGGAGAAGAGCAAATCCCAGCAGCTATAAATAGGGCCCCTTCTACCCAACACAACACAACCCACAACCTTCAAAGAGAAAGCTTCCTCTCTCACATGCAAACTCAGTAATTTTCGTGCTTTGCTTGCCCATTTCCCTTAGCTCCCCTGTTCTGGCAGATTGCTGCAGCTTTGACAGAGTCACTGTCAAGCTGCCAGAAACTGCTAAGTTCACCCATAATTCTTCACCATCCTTCTCCCTCTTCAGCCAACCTCCTTAGAACCTCTCTCTCTCTCTCTCTCCATTAGAACCTCTGTCCCTCATAGGAACCCACAGCTCTCTCTCCTAAAGTGCTAAACCCATGACAATTTTTGCTCCCATGCCATAAATCCCTCATGCCAAGCTAGAAGATTTATCTGTAATTTATTGTTATTTTCATTGGTGAAGGTAGCCAAGGAATTTCCTAAGGCGTCATCACCCTTTCGAGACATCTTTGGGGCTTAATCTTCGAACCCAAACACAAAGGGGACACTTGCATCAGATTGCTCCTTGCAGCAGCCCAGCCCACTTGCTGCTGGAAGAAAAAGGCCCCTACATAAATTGGCGACTTCACTGGGGATTAGGCCATTATCTGCACCAATGCCTCCAAAGAAGAAGACTAGAAGCAACAACATGACCTCCCAAGATGGGCCAGACCATGGTGATTCAGAATCAAGGCAAAATGCCTCCTCTAGAGAAGAAGAACGTGCAAGTGAGGGAGCTTTCACCCTCTCAGACCTCATTGCTACCATCCATGCCATGGGAGAAACTCAGAAGGAGATGGCAGAAACGATCAAGGAGCTGAAGAGTTCGGTCTCTAAGCCAAGCGAAGAAAATGAGAGACACCCACAGGAGGAGTCTGCTGCTGCTGGAAAGGGGTCTGAACAAAAGGGACCATCTTTTGTCACCCAAGAAGATGTCATTGCTATGCTGGAAAAAGAGCTGAGTAAAAGCAAAGAGGATTGGAAGTATATTCCTCAAGCACCGTATCCATCGAGCTTGCTCCAGCAGCCATATCCTAAGGGCTATGAAACACCAAGCTTTGTCCTCTTCGATGGGAGAAAAGGAAGCCCGAAGGAGCACGTCAACCGTTTTCTCGATGCTTTGGGACCACATGCTGGCAACCACAATCTCCGGCTCCGTGAGTTCTCGAAGAGCCTCACCGATCGTGCTTATACATGGTATACGACACTAGCACCAGGTTCTGTTCGTTCATGGGAAGATTTGGCGAGTAAGTTCTGCAAAAAGTATTTCCAGCATAAGGAGAGAGTTACAACCACTCAACTCAACAACACTCGCCAAAAACATGGAGAAGACCCCGTGGACTTTGTATGCAGGTTCTGGGACCTAGCCTTGGACTACTATGACGAGAAAGATGAGGAGGCGCTGGTCGAAATTTGCATCAGCAACATCGTGGCAGATTATAGAGTTTATTTGGAGAATATTGGCATCAGTCAATTCTCTCGGCTGCTGGAAGCAGTAAGGAAAACGAGCATGTCAGTCAAGCTAATTGGGCAGGAAGCTTGGAGGAGTGAAGATGAAGAAGCACACTAGACATTAGATGAGGATGAAAAATCCTCTAGTGACTACAATTCACGCAAAAGAAAAGACAAGGAGATGGCTGCTGTCATTACATGCTTTGATGACTTGCTAGACGACGACGTATCGTGCCACCCGTTGGAGAATGACCCAATGCCATCGAAGGCTATTTGGGAGCCTTACGGAAACACAGAGAAAGCCTACTACCATAAATGTTCAAAATCACTGCCATAAATGTTCAAAATCCTCGAGCTATAACACCCCATGGCCACTTGCTAATGGATGGGAGAATGGTTCTATCAGCGAAGTATTCACATTAGACATGATGGAAAAAAGCCACTCGGTGGCTTCATTTGCTCAGCAAGATTATCAAGAGATAGCTGTCGTAACCTCTTATAACATCACAGAAGCTGAAGAAAGTACAATGGGTTATGAGCTGCAAATGACTCTTTGATTAGTTGGGTTATGAGCCGCAGGCAAGTAAAGCAGCAGCTGTGGCTCTGTTAAATATCTCTGCAGAGCATGGCATCCTAGTACAATACATGCCAAATACATGCCAACCTAAGCCACAAGCTTTCATGCTATTGCAAGTCATGCACACTCCTTGGCCCTTTCATACTTGGGGGATTGATTTGATTGGAGTATTAATCAATGCAAGTGGCTCAAAGCCTTACTACTGTTGAGTTGCTTTTGCACCTATCATTTTGTTTTTGGCCTTTTCATATTTATTTCAAAATGAACTCCTTATGTGTTTTCACCCTATGCTTTCACAACTTTTGTAAAATGCACCACCATTATAGCATGCCAAGGTGTAAGATGATATTTGCAATGAGAATGGAGTATTTTGGAAAAAGAAAAAGCATCTAGAATTCTTCCTTGCTTTTACCTTATTCTGTTTTACCAAAACATGTTATTTGAAAAAAAAAAATAGACAAACAAACTTTTCATTAAAAAAGCTAAGCCTCTCAGTAGTAACTATACCAAGCAAAGCCACTTAGATGGGATCCCAAACTGAAACAAGCATCAAGCCTAAGCAAAACAATGTGGGGTATGCAAAGTCAAGCTATTACAAAGAAACGAGCAGTAAAAGTATATTTTAATTGCTCCTTGCAGCAGCCCAGCCCACTTGCTACCGGAAGAAAAAGGCCCCTACAATATTCTGTAAAGATTGGTATTGATAATCTGTCAGAGATTGAAGTACAAGGGACTACATCTTTTTTTTAGACTAAAGTCGGAGTGATCTATGGGACAAAGACTAGAGGTGAAACACAGGCATTACAATTAGGGAAGAGGTCCCGATAAAGGTATTATTCTATGTATATTTGTTTTTTCTCTATCAATATTGTAATGCCAAGTATTGAAGCCCTTGATATATTCAACGAATGAGATTGAAGCCTTTCATTCACAGTCTAGTTTTGTTGTTCCAATTTATATATATGTGCGTGTGCAGATTGTCGGGCCATGCTCACCAAATGTCAAATTTTTTAAGCTTAGTTATTTTCTGACAACCATGCAAACTATGTTTAGAGGCACAACACACCATAATGAGGTTACTTCAATGAGCATATTGACGCCTTGGTGCTGTTAATTTCCACGCCTAATGAGTGACACGTGACTATAAAGTCAGTTGTTAGTTAGCTCTGCTGAAAAGAAGAACTTGGTACTAACTGTGGTTCGTGGTACTCTTCGAAGCGAATGAATAAGAAGAATGAATCACAACGGCCATCTTCGTTAATCAGAGACTCTCAGTATTACTTAAACACCAAAAGTACTGTAGCAGTTGCTGAAAACAGAGAGGATTCCATTCTCTGACATCGTAGTCCTCGGCATATCTGTGAGAAGGGAGTGAAGACTCTTCACAGAATCGCAGCAAACAAAGTTTCTAATCTTTCATACTCTACTTTTCATTGGAAATAAAAAGGGAACGAAGACTCTTCTTCACATGATGCTGATCAAACTCCTTGCCTTTGTCTGTTTCATATGGTTCGGTTGTAGTCATAGAGTCTTCTGCAGCTATTGTAGGAGAAGATAAGAAAGGCTTTGGTGCAATTTGCAAGGAATGAAGGGGTCCTTCCAACATCTCTACAACTTTGCTCATTGATGGCCGATCAGAAGGAATGGTCTGAATGCACCACAGACTTATTAATACCATCTTTCTTGCTATTTCTTTTTCCTCCTCTGTGATTGCCCCAAATGCATTTTCATCATTTTCTAGCTCTAGATCTTTATAAACATAATGTGGAAACATTTCACTCGTATGAGACACT
This sequence comes from Prunus kanzakura, assembly GCA_020521455.1. Lineage (NCBI taxonomy): Eukaryota > Viridiplantae > Streptophyta > Magnoliopsida > Rosales > Rosaceae > Prunus > Prunus kanzakura. The sequence continues at coordinate 15,864 of BPUM01000567.1, forward strand.
CCCGAATCCAAATTCTTTTTTGCTCCAACCATTTCAAGAACCAACATACCGTAGCTATAAACATCAGATTTGTGAGATACTCCACCAAAGTTCCGGCTAAACACTTCTGGTGCAATGTATCCTGCAGTTCCTCTTGTGCCCATCATCGATACAATACTGTCCTTCGTTTTGCATAGTTTGGCAAGGCCAAAATCAGCAATCTTGGGGCAAAAATCTTTGTCCAAAAGAATGTTCTGTGGCTTTATGTCAAAATGCAAAATTCTTGTGTTACATCCACGGTGTAAGTATTCTAGTCCTCGCGCAATACCAACTGCAATTTCAGATAGTGTCTTCCATTCTAATCGAAAATTTGCCATTTCAGATCCGTGCTTATGTATGAAATTATCCAAAGATCCATTAGGCATGAACTCATAAATCAAAGCTCTTTTGTCCTGCTCGTAACAGAATCCAGAAAGAGTGACTATGTTGACATGGGAGGTTCTACCAATGCTAGCAACTTCATTAACAAAGTCTTCTCCATTACCCTTGGACTCGCTTAGGACTTTGACTGCCACCAGAAGCCCATCAGGTAGCTTGCCTTTGTACACAGTTCCATATCCACCTCTACCTATTTTGTCTCTGAAAGAGTCTGTCATTTTCTTGACATTTGCATAGGTATTGTTAAAGGAAAGAAAATAAGTCAATGATCTGAGATTGAGAGATTGTATCAGTCAATGATCTGAGATTGAGAGATTGTAGGATTGTAGGATCTGAATATAATTAGCAAATAATTAGTATATACTTACCTAGAATAGACAAGCTCTGATACCATGAGAAAGTTTAATGTATTCAAATGTACTTCTGACCGAGGGGGTACCCAAGAAAAAGACAACGACGAGCCCGGGTGTCAAATTTGTGAGTGGGGTTAAGATGAGTGGCATAGCAAAGGCACCCGAAAACCCGGAGATGAGAATAAGAAGTTTTTTGTATCTCGGGATGTTTTCTTTCATGAAAACGCATTTCCTTTCTCTACCTCTTCTCATAACCCCTCCACGGACCAGCCCATTCTGCCTACTCCTTCTCTCATTACAGACCCTTTTTTACAGCCAAGCCCACTGTCTCCAGGCCCACCCTCAACCTCCTTACCCCCACTAGACCCGGCCCATTCTGATCAGCCTATCTCCCCTCCCGAAACCCTTCCAGACCCTAATTTCCCTTCGACCTCTCCCATCTCCACGCCGCCTCTCTTGTCGATCTCCCCAATCTCCACGCCGCCTCTCCCTTCTCTCGATGGCGACTCTGGTTCTCAAATTCCTGGTCTCCCCCCTCCTTCCATTGGCCAGCCGTCCTCTCTTGAACCTTCACAGACTCATCCTCCTCTCCTTGACTCCTCACCATTACCTCGCCGGTCTACGCGTGTCTCAAAACCTCCTTCCTATCTTCAGGACTATAAAGCTCATCATGCTGCCTTGCTCACGCCCCGCGTCGCTTCTTCCTCCACGTCTGGGACCAGGTATCCTCTTCATCGATATGTATCTTACTCTGGTCTCTCTTCTGCTTATCGGAATTATGTGTGTAATATCTCCCGATTGGTGGAGCCTTCTTCTTATGAACAGGCTTGTCATGACCCTCAATGGGTGGCTGCAATGGACTCTGAGCTGCAAGCTCTTGCCGACAACCATACCTGGTCGCTGGTTCCTCTGCCTCCCGGTCATCGTCCCATTGGTTCCAAGTGGATTTTTCGGATTAAATACCGCTCCGATGGCTCCATTGATCGTTACAAGGCCCGCCTTGTTGCCCAGGGGTTCAATCAACGTGAAGGTATTGACTTCACTGACACATTTGCTCCGGTTGCGAAGTTGATCACTGTCCGCTGCTTACTCTCGGTTGCGGCTGCTCGCAACTGGTCTCTTCATCAGATGGACGTTCAGAACGCGTTCCTCCATGGCGACCTCCAAGAGGAGGTCTATATGTTACCTCCACCTGGTTCACGTCGACAGGGGGAGCAGCTTGTATGTCGACTACACAAGTCCTTATATGGACTGAAACAAGCTCCACGAAGCTGGTTCCGAAAATTTTCATCTACTATCTGTGGCATTGGTTTCAAGCAATCTAGGGCAGATTACTCTCTGTTCACACAGGTACATGGAAGTTCTCTGACTATTATATTGCTCTATGTAGATGACATGATAATCACAGGGAACGATGAGGAGGCAATCTGTAAACTGAAGCATTTCCTTAGCAATCAATTCCGAATCAAAGATCTCGGACCCTTGAGATATTTCCTTGGTGTGGAGGTGGCACGGTCGAAAACAGGAATTTCTATCTGTCAACGCAAGTATACTCTTGACATTTTGGAAGCAGCTGGACTACTTGGAGCTAAACCAGCCAAGGTTCCCATGGATCCTGATATAACATTATCATCTACAGGTGAACTGCTCAAAGATCCCACTAGGTATCGACGCTTAGTTGGAAAGCTAATCTATCTCACAATCACAAGGCCAGAAATCACCTATGCAGTCAACACACTCAGTCAGTTTATGCAAGAGCCTAAACGACAACATCTTGATGCGGTAAACCGTCTACTTCACTACCTTAAAGGAGCTCCAGGGCAAGGGCTGTTATTCTCTTCACAGAACAAGTTGAACCTAATTGGATATTGCGATGCTGATTGGGCTAGATGTCCGATCACACGCCGGTCAGTCACGGGATATTGCATTTTTCTTGGCAACGCACTGGTGTCCTGGAAAAGCAAGAAGCAAGTTACAATTGCACGATCCTCTGCCGAAGCTGAATATCGTTCAATGGCTGCAGCTACATGTGAACTCACTTGGTTAAGATATCTATTGCATGATCTGCATGTTACTCATACTGAACCTGCAAAGTTGTATTGCGATAATCAAGCTGCCCTATACATTGCAGCAAATCCAGTGTATCACGAACGAACCAAACACATTGAGCTAGATTGTCACACCGTCCGTGAAAGAATAGAAAGAGGTGAGATCAAGACTGGATATGTGAAGACTGGAGAACAGATAGCAGACTTGTTTACCAAGCCGTTGAGGGCACCTGCATTCTGTTCACTTCTTGGCAAGTTGGGTGTCATCAATATCCACCTTCCAACTTGAGGAGGAGTGTTAAAGGAAAGAAAATAAGTCAATGATCTGAGATTGAGAGATTGTATCAGTCAATGATCTGAGATTGAGAGATTGTAGGATTGTAGGATCTGAATATAATTAGCAAATAATTAGTATATACTTACCTAGAATAGACAAGCTCTGTATGTATATAGCCGCTGTATTTGTCTGAAGGAATATACATTTGAATACATTAAACTTTCTCAGGTATACCGCTTTGGAGTAAGCGATCCATAGTTCCTTATAAATGCCTCAATATCAAACTCATCCCTCTTATCTTTCTTGACGAATACGACCATTCTTTTTCTTGGTATGCATATAATACAAAGAATGATTACCATCACGGAAATTCCACCAACAGCCAAACCTGCAACAAAATACTTGTTTCATTATAATTACTTATTTGTTGGATTTTTATTTTATGTAGTTATTAGTTAAGCTCCTAGCCATTTTAACAGTCAATCAAGCAGTTACTAGCTAGTATAAATACTGTTTTAAAGAAGTGAAATATTACCTATTGCAATTTCCTTCTTTTTTCCTGAAACAGCCACAAGATAGAGAAATGTTAATCGATAAATGAATAATCAATTGTTAAAAAAAGACTATCTCAATTGCAACAAAAACTACCTTTTTTGTCAATCTGTTTTCTAAAACCTTATTATTAAAATATTAATTAATTAATTAGTATAGAATCAATAAGAACCCTATAGTTTCTGTGTTCTGCTTCTGTATGCAGACAAGGGTTTTTAACAGACGAGCCTAATCACACACGTAGGTACTTATCTAAATTGTAATAAAAAGACACGAAAACTTCTAACATCTTCCTAGTCTGTAATTTATAAGAGAATGACAAGGGACGGACATACCTTGTGCTCCGGGTGCAGTTGCATTACATACGCTTGCATAGGCCTGATCCAGGCAAAAGCAACTGAATCCACCAGTTGTCGTGTTAAGCCCACAGTTCCCTCCTGATTCCACACAACTGTTGCATTGAACATTATCAATCTCCAATCCCAATTCAAAGCCCCCATCTACCGGGGCCTGGAGAGTCGTTGGATTGGCCTCTAGAGTCACAGCAGCTGTCCCAAAAACCGGAACATTGACCCCTTCTTTACAGAAGCCGCTAGCAACTGGATCAGATAGGAGACTTTGCGTGACATACGAAACATTGTTTGTATCGCAAGTTAAGCCCCGGGATATTACTTGTATTGCACCCGTAGTAAAAGGTCAGGTCTGTAAGCCCAGAAGTATAATTAAACAGAGAGAAGCTGATACTGGTGTTGACATAAGTTGGAGGACAGGGAAAACGACGGCGTTTGGATGTGGGGTGGGCGAGGCGGGAAGTGGCTTAGAACTGGATTGTTGTGGGTGGACTGGACAGTGCACACAGCTATGAGTTTTTTCTTCTTACTCTACGAGTTTTTTCTGTTCAATAATTGATGGGTATTTTAGTAATTCAAGGAATTAAAATGATTATTTATTATTTATTTATTAGATTTATTAAGGTATATTATGAAAGAACAATCTTTATCAAGAATTTATTAAATGGACCAACTACCTTTTAATAGTTTAATGTATGAAACATGCATGCTTGTGTGATTTCATTCAACAAAAATCAAACACGGAAATGAATTCTCTTTGACTTGAATAGTAGGGAATTTTCTGTGCGTTGTGACTAGTCCAAAAGCTAAACAAATTCATACAAGTTTCTAAATTCAGATAAGGTCATTATAGTAAATGTCTGTGAATGAATTTGTACCAGAAGATGCAGCAGGAGCTGCAAAAGGACTCAATCTGGCACAAATCTTGCACCCATCTAAGAAAATTCTATTTGTCCATCAAAACTAACTTCATCTTCTTCTGAGACCCAACTCAAAAACCCAATCTTGCTTTGGCCCCTCACTTGTTTCTAGACCAGACTATATACTAAAAGAAAACATAGAGGAATCAAGAAGTAGTTACCCTAAACGCTAGATTTCTATATAACTCACTAACCTGAGCCAAAGCCCTTTGGCATTGGTTGCTAAGAAGGAGGGTTTTCCATGGTGAAGGGATTGAAAGTAGCATAAAGATTCTAAACGACCCACATATGGCATGTAGGTGTTTGATAAAAAGCCCCAAAGACAAGGAATTAAGACCAAAAAGATTACAAGCGCATGCATACCTGCACAGTTCGAGGGATTAGGTCCATCCTTGCAATAGCAGGTGAACTCAGTTGTAGATGTATTGTACCCGCACTGACCACCAGTTTCGTTACATTGCTTACACAAGTTATTACTTGCAACCCATGTCAACCCAAACCCGGAATCAAGATTAGCAACTAGATTGTCCTTGGTCGAATTCATAGTCAAATTCACACTCGCTGATTGCGAAACGCGGGTAGTGATAGTCGTGTTGCACGTTCCAAAGGTACCACTAATATTCGTGAGCCCAGAATTCGTGAGGTTTTGTGTGACAAAGTAATTGATGTAATTGGCAGTGCTGTTTATGCTGCAGTTGAACTGACTTGTTAGCTGAATTGGAAGAGGAATATTGAGTGGGGGGCAGTCATAGAACAGCAGTAGTTCTTGAACATCTGAAGCATATTCTACATGGTTTACTTCTATTGTGGTGTTGCCAGGTGACACAGGACAAACGTTGTTCCAGTAGTCTGTCCTAGCGATTCTGAAAGTACTTGCACTTTGGTTGATATCCAGGACTCGATAATCTTCTTCCTGGAATGAGATCACCGGGGCGTCCCCGGTGCAGTTCAACTTGAATTCCGGGTAGCCACAATAATCGGGCCTGCTTGATTCCCAAAAAGGGTAACCAATATTCGGAATATTTGCGCAGTGAAACGAAGCGCTGCAGTTGAGGTATTGCTCATCATCTTCCTCACCCAAAGATCTTGGAATATACAATAGGCATATAGTACTTGTGATCACAAGGAGAAAAGAGATCTTTTGGAAGGGATAGAGATTCATTTTCAGAGAGAGAGAGAGAGAGAGAGGGAGAGAAGATGAGTCTGAATGCCTTCATCTCTAAAGTACGACTGTGAAGACAAATAAATGGGGATGTGACGAAGTTAACGTTGGATTAATCTTATTTTTATATTATACTTTTTACATATTAAAAATAGAAGGTTCTATTGGAACGTTGAGAGTGCTTGTAGTCAATGGAAAATTTATTTGGTGACCAAGTCTCTCTCTCTCTCTCTCTCTCTCTCTCTAACATAGTTATGGTCAACTTTGCAGGCGGTCTTAGCACGAAATTTGTATTGGTTGTATAACCAACCAGCACACCTTGATAGAAAATTAGCCAAGTTTTGAATTTGTGCACCTAAACCTCTCTGCAATTGGATTAATAAAACTATCCTATTTCCCTGTTGGATGATCAAAGTCAACAAAGGGCGACTGACACCGACTTCAACGGGATTGTATAAGATGTATGGTAGCTATATTTCTTAGGCTGCTTGGAGCATGTAATACGGCACAGTTTTGCAGTCCAGGGAGGGCAACAAAAAGGGTTGACTCTGGCACCATCAGGACTTCCAACTTGATGCTTGTGCCAAAGGATCAAAATGACCAAAACAGGAACAATCTTAAGGGCTCAAGGTTCAATTGGTTGACAGAAATTTTCTATGCAACATGTTTAATTGCTGAAGCTCATAGCAACATGATCTCTCACATAGTCACAGACCTATTCTTGTATCTGTGAAGCTCGGCAGTTTCTGTGTTCTGCTTCTAACTACCATGGATTAATCTTACTTGGACATGGACTAAATAGCACACAATTCCCAATTTCCGACCCGGGTTTTTAACAGACGAGTCTAATCACACACGTAGGTAGCTATCTATATTGTAATAAAAGGTGTGGATGCTACCAATCCTGGGATTCAATGACACAAAAACTTCTAACATCTTCCTAGTCTGTAATTTATAAGAGAATGACAAGGGACAGACATACCTTGTGCTCCGGGTGCAGTTGCATTACATACGCTTGCATAGGCCTGATCCAGGCAAAAGCAACTGAATCCACCAGTTGTGTTAAGCCCGCACGTCCCTCCTGATCCCACACAAGTGTTGCATTGACCATAATCAATCTGCAATCCCAATTCAAACCCCCCATCTAGCACTTCCTTGATAGTTGTTCGATTGGCCCCTAGAGCCAGAGCAGCTGTCATAAAAACCGGAACACTGACCGCAGTTGTACAGGCGCGGGCAGCAACTGGATCAACTGGGGGACTCCGGATGAAAGACCAAACAGCAACGTCACCGTTGTTCGTACTGCAAACTTGGGAACTATAGTTAACCCCCAGCCCCGGGATAGTTATACTTGTATTGCACTCGTAGTAAAAGGTCAGGTTTGTAAGCCCAGAAGTATAATAAAACAGAGAGAAGTTGATATTGGTGTTGACATAAGTCGGAGGACAGATAGTTTCCCAATAGTCCTGCCTGGCAACTGTAACAGAGGGAGCACTAGAGGTATTAAGGCCCCGTTTGGTTCACGGAATGGATTTGAGGGGAAATCAATTCCCATGTCATTTCCCAAGAAATGGGAATGAAAGATTCCTTTCCCACGTTTGGTAATGTTGGGAAAGTAATCGGGAGATTTCACTTTGTTTCCTTTCCCATGTTTGTTTTAAGTAGGAATGGAAAACAAAATTTGTATAATTTTCCAATTATACCCATATTAAATCAAATAAAAAAAGAATGCATTTAATGATACGTTGTAATTATAAATTGTTCATAGGGACAAAATAGTCATGAAAATTGTGCATTGAATGTTGGCACATTTTCCCAAACTTTCCCATGAGGAGGGAAAACAAAACCCAAGTTAAGAGGGGGGCATCACTTTCCCCTCTACTTTCCCATGTGCCAGGAATCCGTTTCCCATTCCCGGACTTACCAAACATGGGAAAGCAATTGAATTCCCATTCCCATGCCTCCTTTCCCATGAACCAAACGGCCCCTAAGAATTCTGTAGTTGATACTCGATATGTTGATCATGGGGACATTCTCTAGGCATTCAACCTCGAACCCTGGTGGACCACAGTAATTAGCTCGGTTTACTCCCCAAAACGGGTATGAGAGTCTGATGCCACCGCAGTTAATATCTTCGCTGCAGTTTGTATGTTGTTCATACTGGCTTAGACTTAACTCAACGTTGATCGAAAGAAAGGAAGTGATCAAGAGCAAGGGAAACAACGATTGAAGCAGAAGGGTATGCATGTTTTTGGAGGAAAAAGCTCAGAGTGAGGGACAAGGAAACTCAAGCATCAATGAAATGGGGAAGCACAAGGATTGAAATGAAAAAGGAATAAGTGTCCTGTTTTATTTTAATATAGTTGTTGTGCCAAGTCTTAAGCTTTAGGCCTTTGAAATTTTCAATGAAGTACTCTGTTTCTTTTCTCATTCTTGTTTGAATTTCTTGGCACACCAGCAAATCCCAAAAACGCGTGCACTACTTTTAATTAGTCTATTTCCATATTTGTTTATATTTCTAATTAATTTCCTAACCCACTCAAATGATGTGGAGGTGTTCTCATGAGGGCTGGAAAATATGTTCTTCCAGAAGCTAGACGAAGTCAATGGATGACGGACTTTTGGGACAGGTACCACCAAAGACCTTTAGCAAAAGACTTATAATAAGTACAATGCAAAGAACATGGCAGGAAGAAAATAATAGTTACAAAGGATTCCATGACTTGTTTGTTGGACAAGGATAACCACAGAGCAACAAACATTCAAAAATATCTCAACCATTTCATCTCAAATGGAGAGGGAGGACGTGAGGCCAGGCGCTGTCGGCAAACCAAGTGACCCCTCCTCCACCCTCTACCAATGCACCGGGGACGAATAAAGTGTAAGATTTGCATTCTAATACAAACTCTAAGATGGTCTTCTAATCACTTAAGGATAACTAGTTCAATGTCAATTAGGATTACATGGATCGATTAATTTTAAGGCTTGATATATGATTGTTTCAGATAAATACAAGTGCTTAAGGTTTCCTAACTCTAAATGGATTGAGATACCTAATCCTTATGGTTAAAGGAGTTTAAGTAATCCATGATGAGGAGGATTCTTAAACTATACCTATAAAAGGGAGGTCCCTATGCTAATAGCAAAAACATTCTCATATATTCTACCCCATCAAGAAGAGATTCAAGAGCCGTATAGCATAGAGAAACTACCCTACTGCAATTCTGCCTAAACCAGTGAACAAGGAGCCTGCTGCAGAATTCCAATACAGTAATTGTCACAATGCCGGATCAAAGGTATGTGTTTTGAATATATAAACCTAGTAAAGATTTAAGGGGGGTGTATTCAATTAAGATTTTAAAAGATTTTTTTGAAGCTTAAAAGTCCAGTGGTATTCAATTATGATTTTTAAGTAATCAATAAAAATCTGATGGTATTCAATTCGGATTTTAAAATCATCAATGCAAGTCTGATGGTATTCAATTAGGACTTTTAAAAGATTAGAAAAAGTACGCTGGTATTCAAAAACTTACCGATTTTGAGGTATTTCATTAAATGATGTATTGTATGAGACTTTTGAGTGGGTAATATAAATACCAAACCCCATAAAAAATCTGACCCTATTAACATCTGATTCTCACGTTGTTGCTTTGTTTTGGGAGAAGATGAACAGACTCGAGAAGATAAACAAAGTTTTCATCTTTTTTATGCTTTTCTCTTCACACGCCTGTTCTCATATATGCTATAATACCATTTTTTGTTGTCTCTATTTGTATTATTTGTGTTGCTTTGCAATGGGCACAAGCCTATATATCCATTTTTTATATGTGTTGCTCCGCTGTGGAACAGACAAAAAAGAAGAAACCAATCTGTAAAGATTGATAGTTTGGGTGTTTTTGGTTTGTTGTGCCCTGCCTCATTCTTTAGGATTAATTTTTCTTTTTATTTATTATTTCATAAAATAATATTTTACTTTTATAAAAGCTGGAGAATGACGATTTGAATAACTATAAAGCCTTTTGTTTTGACTTGAGTCTTTCTTATCTTTCTTTAGCTTGAAGGATTTTAGCAAGTTAGGGTTTTGGTTAAAGATGAGGCACATCTTTAACCAAATCCCTAATGTGTTCCTTAAAGTGACAAAATAAGGCCAACTTCCTAGTCTGTAATTTATAAGAGAATGACAAGGGACGGACATACCTTGTGCTCCGGGTGCAGTTGCATTACATACGCTTGCATAGGCCCGATCCCGGCAAAAGCAACTGAATCCACCAGTAGTGTTAAGCCCACACTTCCCTCCTGAGTTCTCACAACTGTTGCATGGACCATTATCAATCTCCAATCTCAATTCAAAGCCCCCATCTACTACTTCTTCGATATTCATCATTGGATTGGCCGCTAGAGCTGATAGAGCTGTTGTGAAAACCGGAACAATGACCTCATTTTTTACAGGAGCCGTTAGTGACTGGAGGACCATACAAAACATTGATGTTACTGTTGTTTGTATTGCAAACTCGGGAACTAAGCCCCGGGATAGTTTATACTTGGACACCCATAGTAAAAGGTCAGGTTTGTAAGCCCAGAAGTATAATAAAACAGAGAGAAGTTGATATTGGTGTCGACATAAGTCGGAGGACAGATAGTCCCCCAATAGTCCTGCCTGGCAACTGTAACAGAGGAAGCGCTAGAGGTATTAAGAATTCTGTAGTTGATACTCGATATGTTGATCGTGGTGACATTCTCTAGGCATTCAACCTCGAACCCTGGTGGACCACAGTAATTAGCTCGGTTTACTCCCCAAAACGGGTATGAGAGGCTGATGCCACCGCAGTTAATATCTTCGCTGCAGTTTGTATATTGTTCATTGTCCTGGCTTAGACTTAACTCAACGTTGATCGAAAGAAAGGAAGTGATCAAGAGCAAGGGAAACAACGATTGAAGCAGAAGGGCATGCATGTTTTTGGAGGAAAAAGCTCAGAGTGAGGGACAAGGAAACTCAAGCATCAATGAAATGGGGAAGCACAAGGATTGAAATGAAAAAGGAATAAGTGTCCTGTTTTATTTTAATATAGTTGTTGTGCCAAGTCTTAAGCTATAGGCCTTTGAAATTTCAATGAAGTGTGGAAAGGAAAACAGAAGCCTATCTCGTTTTCTCTGTTTCTTTTCTCATTCTTGTTTGAATTTCTTGGCACACCAGCCAATCCCAAAAAGGCGTGCACTACTTTTAATTAGTCTATTTCCATATTTGTAATTAATTTCCTAAACCACTCAAATGATGTGGAGGTGTTCTCATGAGGGCCGGAAAATATGTTCTTCCAGAAGCTAGACAAAGTTAATGGATGATGGAATTTTGGGACAGGTACCACCAAAGACCTTTAGCAAAAGACTTATAATAAGTACAATGCAAAGAACATGGCAAGAAGAAAATAATAGTTA
>BPUM01000568.1:0-46064 GCA_020521455.1 Prunus kanzakura
TAATTGTCTGGTGCAGTCATGGCTTCTCAATTCCATGACTAAACCAGTTCGTGCCTTGTTCGAACATGGTGATACTGCCTTTGATATATGGGAGGCTGCTCGGAAGACCTATACTGTGACTCAGAATAGTTCTCGTTTGTTTCAACTCCGACGGCAATCCATACTTATAAGTCAGAATGGTGAATCTGTGAAAGTGTTCTATGAAAAACTTCATGCTATCTGGCAAGAGATTGATTGTCTGTGTCCGCATGAGTTTAATTGTTCTACTGATGGGGCTCGTCGTCTGAAAGAAATTGAAGCCGATCGAGTTTATGATTTTCTTAGTGGGCTAGATCCACCGTATGATGGTGTTCGTAGCCGTATTCTTGCTCTTAGTCCTGTTCCACCTCCTCTCGAAGCCTATGCCATGGTCATGGAGGAAGATACCCGTCAGTCCGCTATGCTTGGAGGAGGATCGCTGGCTCTTAAGGTGGATCCAGCACGTCACCGACCGGTCGCCCCGCAAGTCACGACCGGTCGCTCTCCGTCCAAAAAATTTGGATCTTCTGCTGGGTTTCGTCCTTCTGCCTCCACCTCTAGTTCTCTTGAAGGTCCGCCTGAGTGCCGCCATTGTAATGGGGATCATTACTCTGAGAAGTGTTTTAAGGAGCATGGTTACCCTGATTGGTTTGCTGACTACAAAGCTCGTATGTATGGTCCCAAGGCCACTTACACTGTGACTCCTGATGAGGCCCGTCCTCCGACTCCATCTGCAAATCTGTGTGCTTCTGATACTATGCCAGGTATGGGTTCTACTACTTGGATAATTGACACTGGTGCTTCTGATCATATGACTTATAATGATAAAATGTTTGATGAGTTGTCGCATAACCCTCGTGACCCTTATATTACTAGTGCTAATGGTTTACCTTCCCCAGTTACTGGTGAAGGTACCATCCATCTTACTCCTTCTTTACCCCTGTCTCATGCACTCTTGGTTCCCAATATTCATTGCAATTTGTTATCTGTTGGGCGTTTACTTGATACACTTAACGCTTCTGCTACCTTCTATTCTACCCATTGTTTTTTCCAGGATCTCAGGACTCACGAGAAGATTGGGCATGGTAAACGGATAGGGGGGTTATATTACTTACAGTTGCCGGCTGCAGCAGTTCGTGATTGTGTCGCTAATAAAGCTCTGAGTGGCAGTGTCAAGGACAAGCAACAACTTTGGTTATGGCATCGTCGCTTAGGACATCCGTCGTTTGGTTATCTTAGACATTTGTTTCCTTCGTTATTTAGTTCGTGTGATGAGTCTAGTTTCAAATGTGAGACTTGTGTAATGGCCAAGAGCCACCGTACTGTTTTTCCCTTAAGTAATAATAAAGCTGCTTTGCCTTTTGAGTTAGTACATTCTAATGTCTGGGGTCCTGCTCGTGTGACTTCTCATGGTTTCCGTTGGTTTGTGACGTTTATTGATGACTGCACTCGTTTAACATGGGTGTATTTGATGAAGAATAAACATGATGTTGCCTCTATTCTTCCTGACTTTTGTGCCATGGTGTCTACTCAGTTCCATGCTCGTGTTAAAGTATTTCGCACTGATAATGGCGGTGAATATGTGAATCATACCTTGGCCCAATTCTTTCGTGATCAAGGTATCATTCACCAAACTACCACTCCATTCACACCTCAACAGAATGGTGTGTCTGAAAGGAAGAATCGCCAGTTACTTGAAGTTGCTCGCTCTCTGATGTTGGATATGTCTGTTCCCCATCATCTTTGGGGACATGGTGTCTTGGCCGCTGCCTACTTGATTAACCGTACTCCTAGTCGGGTTCTTGATTTCAAGACTCCACTTGATGTGTTATGTGCTCTTACTCCTCCGGTTTCGGTCTCTAAGTTACCTCCGAAGGTGTTTGGGTGTGTTGCGTATGTTCATGTTTACTCTCATCAACGGAGTAAACTTGATCCTTGTGCTCTCCGCTGCGTCTTCATTGGTTATTCTACTACTCAGAAGGGTTATAAGTGTTATCACCCGCCTACTCAGAAGGTACATGTCACTTTGGATGTCACATTTCATGAAGAAGTACCCTATTATGTTTCTCCCTCCTCTTCAATTCAGGGGGAGAGGGGGAGTGAATTGAAGAGTTTCGGAGTGGAAAATATGGAATTTTTTGGCGAACAGGATGAAAACGACCGGTCGCACATAGGACGCGACCGGTCGCTCGCATCGAGTTGGGACTACAATATCGATACGAACGAAGCGACCGGTCGCAGTGAGGAAACGACCGGTCGCGAACGAATCTGCCCAGGAAACGACCGGTCACACATAGGAAGCGACCGGTCGCCCACGTCGACGAGCGACAACAGTACCGATACGAGTGACGCGACCGGTCGCGAGGAAAGCCACGACCGGTCGCCAGACAAAAATGATGGTGTTTTCGAGCCTCTCTCAGAAGGACATAACAGTGATATTGGCGACTCTCGTATAGATGAAATTGATAATATACCCCCCTCTGCCCTGCCATTGCCTCAATCAAGTTGTGATAATGAGGTACTTTCTAGTGATATGCCTACCTATTCTTTGCCCCCACGTACTACCCGTGGGAAACCTAAAGTACAATATTCTCCTGATATACATGCCAAGTCTAAATATCCCATTAACCATTATATGTCAACTCATCGTTTATCTAAGTCATATGCATCATATTTGTGTCAATTATCTAGTGTATGTGTGCCAACTAAGTTGCAGGATGCTCTATCTGATCAAAACTGGGTAGATGCAATGCATGTTGAGATGGAAGCCTTGAACAAGAATGCTACTTGGGAGTTAGTTCCTTTACCAAAAGGAAAAAAGGCAGTTGGGTGCAGATGGGTGTTTACTTTGAAGCACAAGGCTGATGGTTCCATTGACCGTTACAAGGCAAGATTGGTAGCAAAATGGTATACTCAGACATATGGAGTGGATTACACAGAGACTTTTGCTCCAGTAGCTAAGCTCAACACTGTACGCGTACTCTTATCCTTAGCTGCTAACCGTGACTGGCCGCTGCTACAATTTGATGTCAAAAATGCATTCCTCCATGGTGATCTCAAGGAAGAAATATATATGGATCCTCCGCCAGGTATCCCTGTGACTTCTAAGGAGGGTGTGGTGTGCAAGCTACGGAAATCCTTGTATGGATTAAAGCAGTCTCCAAGAGCGTGGTTTGGAAGATTTGCTACATCTATGAAGAAGTTTGGGTATGTGCAAAGTAACTTTGATCATACTTCGTTTCTGAAGCGTCATAAAGGTAAATTGACAGCTTTAATTATTTATGTTGATGATATGATTGTGACTGGAGATGATCATGTAGAGATACAGAGTCTTCAGAAGTATCTGGCTTCTGAGTTCGAGATGACATCATTGGGTGATTTAAAGTATTTTCTTGGGATTGAAGTTGCCAGATCTAAACATGGTATTTTTCTATCCCAAAGAAAGTATGTTTTGGATTTACTTGCAGAAACTGGAATGTTGGATTGTAAACCGATTGATACCCCTAGTGAGCAGAATCATAAGTTGGGGATATATCCCGATCAAGTTCCGACTGATAAAGAACGTTATCAACGACTTGTGGGGAAGTTGATTTATTTGGCTCATACTCGTCCAGATATTGCGTATGCTGTAAATATAGTGAGTCAGTTTATGCACTCTCCTAGTGTAGATCATATGGGGGCTGTAACTCGTATTTTAAGGTATCTGAAAGTAACTCCTGGCAAGGGGTTAATTTTCTCCAAGTATGGCCATACAAATGTAGAAGGGTATACAGATGCTGATTGGGCAGGTTCAGCCACAGATAGGCGTTCGACATCTGGGTATTTTATGTTTGTGGGTGGCAATCTTGTTACGTGGAGGAGCAAGAAACAAAAGGTGGTGTCTAGATCTAGTGCTGAGGCCGAGTATCGGGGAATGGCCCATGGTGTATCTGAGTTACTATGGTTGAGGGGATTGTTGAAAGACCTTGGTTTTGGGCGTAATAAACCCATGGATTTATATTGTGACAATACGGCTGCGATTGCAATTGCTCATAATCCTGTACAACATGACCGTACAAAGCATGTGGAGGTTGATCGAAATTTCATTAAAGAAAAATTGGATGCGGAGATTGTGTCCTTCCCCTTCATCCGTTCAGAGTATCAGTTAGCTGATGTTCTTACGAAAGCTGTTTCTACAAGTATCTTTCTCAACTCGCTTGACAAGTTGGGCATGCGTGACGTCTTTGCTCCAACTTGAGGGGGAGTGTTGGCGAGTAGAGTATATCATATTCTATTTGGGTTTTATTTATTTTTCCTTTTGTATAGATATTATGTAATTAGGACTCCACTTATTTCGTAATTAAACCCTACTAGGGTTTGTAACCTGTATTACAAATACTCCCTTTCGGAGAATAAAATATATCTGAAAATATTCTGAAAATATATCCGAGTGCCTAGGATTTGAATGAGATGAGATGTGTGTTATGATGAATCTGAACATGTGTTTGCTGATTGATTCTTTATGTGGCATCGTTCAATGTCTGTAGGATATTCAGTGGCGGAAATACAAAATCTGAAATTTAAGATTTAGGAGCAAAAGATGCATGATATATATTTAATTCTTCCAACTTGTTTCCAATTTTCCTTCAAAGGATGCAAATCAACAAACAAAAAGATGTGAAGTAGACAAAATAAAATAGCTACAAACTTGGATGATACAATTATTCAAGTCTCGATGTAAATATATAAATTGAGATTGATGGAAGAGAAAGTAAATTTAAATTTAAGAGTTGGAACAAGGAGGCATATAAGCAGGTGGTCCACGAATCGTGCTTTCACTGGTATTTCCATTCCTCACAATGAGCACAGTGTCCATTCCCCAGCTGGAATGCCTTTCCAAGTGACAGTGCATAAACCATACTCCTGAAAATCATTATCAAATAATTCATTTCATTAGTTAACCTAGCTTTATGGTTGCTCCTTAATTAATTTAATGTGCATTTGATATTAAGACTTACCAGGATTATCAGCTACAAATCTGATGGCTGCCCATCCATTCTTTGGCACTCCAATGGTGTTTACTTCTGGTGGATCAACCAAATTGTAGGTCGTAGGCGACGTCGTACTGTTGAAATTCCCAGAACCAGTTCCAACCAAATAGAAGCTGAAACCATGGAGATGCATTGGATGGTTCTCAGCTGCAATGACGCTGGTCCCTTGGAAGACTATCTCAACTCCTTCACCATAGTTGATCATCCTCACCCTCGTCCCAAAGCTTGGATATAGTGTGTTGTTTGCGAAGTCTCCCGTGAAGTTATAAAAATAAGGTGGTATGTCTGGGAAATTAGTTGCGTACACTCCATTGGTATTTCCCCTGCACATAGAAAATAAGTTGGGAAACTTATATTTATACATAGAAACTTCATGAACTATAATACTATAATTTTATAGCATGTACTGTTTGATGCAAAAAACATGCAAATATGCATATGCTAATAGATGGAGTCTCAACATAATTTGTGGAAGAAAAACATGATAGGTACCCATAATATGCTTGCAGTACACTAATAGATGGAGTCTGAAAACTGATGTTGTTTAAGCTTGCAGAAAGCGCATTTCCATCTGGCCCAGCACAAGAAGAATTTGCACAAATCCTTTCATTTATAGAAACAGCGATGTACATCGACGTTGAGATGTTTAAGGGGACACTAATAGGGTGGTCTTCGCTTGCCAAGGCCCTCACTTGCTTAGTGAAGTTTTCAGCAGCTGTGTCGTCATCGTGATCTGGAAGAGTCGGAAAGGGAGTGGTTGAGGGGGTGCTGTAGTTGCCGTTGTATTGAAGAATTGCAGTGGTGGTGCTGTTGTTGAATGTAACATTCCCGTCAACAAAAGAAGTAGAAGCGATGTAATAGTGGCTAGGAGGCTGGTTTGCAGTGACTAAAATGTCCATTGTTTGGCCTGGAGTTATCATGATGTAAGGGGTGGTTATAGGTTTTATGTATGCAGCATCTTGAGCTACCACTCTCAGGTTGTGGTTGGCGATGGCGAAAAACTGTTCTTCGTTCATCACCGCGTTGATTACACGGAGAAGATAGGTCTTGCCAGAATCAACCAACCAACGATATGTTGTTTCTGCACCATTAAATCAATTAATTATTATTACAGATTTTGTATAAAAACCTTTTCTGAACTTTAGTTTCCGAACAAAAATGATGCAGCAAATTAATGATGTGAAAGTATAAATGCATGTATAGTTGGTAGAAATAAACGGTGTTCATAGTGAATCAAACACTATATTTAGAGTAAAGTAAATGCATGTATATTTTACGCGATATTTTCCTCTATTACTTATTGATTTTGGATGAAATAATAATGTCTCTTTGTAAAATAATTGTAGTTGATATAGACTTCAATGATAAAAAAATAATAATAATAAAATAAGCACCGAAGCATGACTGGATCATTTGGTTTATTGGCATTTAGTCTTCACATTGTAAGAGGAAATTATGAGTTCAAATCTTAATAGACGACAGCTACTAAATAAAATGGCATGCAATTATTTTTTTTATGAAGAAGCAAAATAGCAATTTTCAATCATTTTCTTGAAGTTTTAACTATTTATTTATTTAATCATTCAGGGATTCATATTCAAATTTGAGACATTTTATAACATTTGGAAGATAAATATCACTAAATGAAAAGCTAATTTTAAATTGATTACTACGTTTTCCTAACTAATCACCACAAGTCAGAAAAGCTATATCCTTTGCATGTTATGTTATATTCCATAGACACGTAGAAGTCTTATCAGTTAGAAATTCACCCCATTGCTTTCTCACTTTTATATAAAAATACAAATGGGATTAGATTATTAAAGTAGATTAGGTTTAGATCTTTGATTATAGTAATTACCGTTAGAACAACTATACAAATCTCCGGGCTGTCCATTGATTGTGAAGGCATCTGAAATGTTTGGTTCGCCACCTGTTGCAAGGGCGTCTTCAATAATTTCCATCACATCTCCCTTGAACCAGGATCCTGCAGCAACCAGATGAAAGAGGAATATAATTATTAAGATCCAATGGTGCAACTGTACGATGTATTTTTTTTGTGCTTTTACTTCAAACTTCAAACTTTTATTCTGCATATATAACATAACACAAAAAATAACTCTAATCAAATAAATATTTTCTTTTCATATATGTGGTTATGATATGGCCCGCAATCGTTATAATTAGTTCTTTCTTTTTCGGGTTAAATACCTCTCTAGTCATTGAGTTTTACACAAAAATTCAATTTGGTCACTGAGGAAAAAGTTTAGCCAATTTTTTAGACATTTCGTTAAGTGCGGTTTTTATTTTTATTTTTATTTTTTTAGGAACCTTGTTCAGTCTTCTTCCTCTAAACTCAACGAGTTAGGGGATATTATGCTATTAGGGTTAAACAAATTGAGAGAAATCTTGGGTTGAAATCGAAATTGTGAGGTTTAAGGCCCGGTTTGGATGCTATATTGAGAACTATATTGTGAATTCGGATGGCAAGGAGACGTAATCAAGGTGATAGAGCACCAAAATATATTAGTAAGTTGTTATTTTTTTTAATTTGGGTTGCCTTTTTTATTTTCCTTATACCTCACAATTTTGATTTTAACCCAAAATTTCCCCCAATCATTAAACCCTAATAGCACAATATATATACCCTAACTCGTTGAGTTAAAAGGAGCAGACTAATAAAAGGTGCTTCCTAAAAAGTAAAAATAGAAATTGTACTTAACAGAAGATAATAGAATGTCTACAAATTGTAAACTTTAGGAAATACGGTGATCAATTTGGCTAAATTTTTTCTAATTGACCAAATTGGATTTTTGTATAAAGCCCATTGACCGAATAAGTATTTAGCCCTTATTTGTTTGGTCAAAGTTTGCGATAGGGGTGGGGGGAGGTACTAATGGGGTTCAAACATGAGACATTGATCCGCATGCAAATACTCCTACCATTGAATTGTGGATTCGTTGACTAGTCCTTGTAAATAGTTAATAACTAATTAAATAAATAAAGTTAAATAACCAATATGTATAATTATAAATTTTTATATAAATAAAAGTACCTAGAATAAGTGTTTCTTGTGCATCTGGTGTTGCAAATGGATAAGTGGTGTTGGCAGCTGGTAGAATAATGACGGCACCGTAGACAGTAGCGCGTGTCCAATCACTATGAGCATGCCACCATAAAGTTCCTTCCTCAGTTGAGAAGTTAATCTCATACGTAAAGTTTGTTCCTACTGGAATAGGGCACTGAGTTATGTTCTCAGGTCCATCTGACCATGGATTTCTTGGTAGCTTCACTCCATGCCTGTAAATATTAAACAAGATAAAAGGGTTTGTCTTTTCTTTTCATGGTTTTACATTATGAAGCAATGAAAACAAAATGGAAGGTTTTATTTTTGTGTTTATTAAAGAAAAGATTAAAGCCAGAGGAAAGTTATTCACAGTTTCACTTTCACGTCATGCACTCAAAATTTACTACTCTCTTTCTCTCTCTCACTTTCACGCCATGCACTCACTTTCACGCCTAGCCTAGCCATCAACGATCCATAATTTTTCACCAAAGCTTATATTCTTTTTTCCTTCTTTTTTGGTCAGTATCTTCCAAAGCTTATTTTCAAACTGGTCAATGTCAGAAATAAAAAAAATTAAAAAATCCGGCACTGCTAACCTCGACGGGTTTTATCCCTATTCCTCAAAGGTTTTATTCGTCATCTATTAACTTTTCTCTAGTAGTGAGTTAAAAAAAAAAAAGCATTCTGATCTAGAGCTAGGATAATGGGGCTGCTAGGTTGTTACCAATGAATTGTGAGACCGTACAATCCTTGGTTGTGGACATTGATAAAAGCAGTATCTCCTTTCTGAACAGTGATGGTCGGCCCCGGCAAACTGCCATTCACAGTTAGGATGCTCTTTGTGCTGCAAAGCCTTGTAAAATTTGTTTCTTTTAGCTGCAAAATATCACAAAACGAACACCAACATTTTATTACACAATTCTACTGAAATACTCATAAAAAAATCTATGCACATTATTCACTAAAAAAACAAAAAAATATGAAAAATTCGAGCCGCAGAAGCCGATGATTATGAGCATGCAAGGGCTATCAAAATGGTATTAGTGTAATGTAGCAAGCACTTACAACAAAATCATAAAAATGGGTAGCGCCATCAGCCTTGCAAATCCCACCCAGGAACATAAACCCTAGAAAAGCTAAAACCCAACTCATTTTGTTAAACTCCATTTCCAGGTTTTTGCCAGAGAATATTGATTTCCCTATAGCTATGTGGCTGTGTCCTTCAGGTCACCCTTGAGTGGTGTTGTGCGGTTTTGGTCTCAGCTCAAGAGCTATTTATAGAACATGAGAATGTCTTAACAGCGATTTCCTCCCATATGATTAGATTTCAATTACGTACCTAACTACGAAGAAGTTGTAAAAAAATTTGGTCAAAAAGAAAAAGACGTATGAAAAACGAAGCATCGGTAGAATCTCTTGGTTTTCCACTGCGCCATGCCAGGTTGGTGACAATTTCAGATAATTTTTCATGCATTCGACAAACAAAAGGGCAGATATTGTATTTAATCGTTCCTTATGTATCACATGTTAGCAAGAATAATAATTAGGGCGGTGAATATCAAACACGAATAACTAAATTTTAACAATGTTTGACCGATTTATTTTTCTCTGTTTGGATCTACTTCACTTTTATTCTAAGACTGCTGCTTCATTGAAAACTCATCCAAAAACTAAGAAATTGACACTTCAATTTATTTATTTTAAAACAGAAAAACTTTAAGAAAGTAGAATTTTACACTCCGTGTGCTTCTCCCCCAAACCACTAATTCTTCTTCCTCCGATAGCTTTTTAAGTTTTGGAACCCAAATGATAGTATCAACAAGGGGTGTGGTATCTCAATCACCAAGAAATTACCACATGAATAATATATTCATCCTTAAAACAATGAAACAAAGTTTGAGTTCTTAGTATGATTTTTTGTCCTCCCATCTAGCCTCTTGGATATTATTTTTTAGGAGAACATTTTTGCTCATCACCTTTACCCAAGGTCTATGCTCACCGTCCTTCTGAACACTTGACACGTGTCTATATGTATAACCATGATTCCATAAATACAAAGTAAAAAGTTAACTATAGTTATGTCTATGAACGCATGTCAAGTATTAAGAAGAGTAGTGAGGATATATACACATTTGGTTAAAGTGGTGAGCAAAAATATGGGCGTCAAGTTTATCCAACAACCCCCTCCTCACGTTTCATTGTCATTTGACTAATACAGTTTCTCTTGCCGGTGGGGTTCTCTAGAAGAATATTTATCTACGTACTGATAGAACCTATACCCATTTTGGGTTACATCATCCCTACTAATCATTAGCTGGCAACATCTTCCCTTACCTATCCCGGCCATAGGTTTTATCATTTTTGTACATGCATTTCTATACATCTTCCCTACTCATTAGGTAGCAACATCAACGCATCATACCCAGTGGCGGACCTATTAAAACAATTAATTGAATTAGTCAACACACGGTTCAAATTCCTTGATCGCTCGACTCCTGTATTGCTTTGAACTTAAAGGCTGTAGCAGCAGCCACCGCTTGGGCAATTATTAACTTTGATTGTACCAAGGAATGTATCTTCATCAAACAAAATATAAATAGTATATTATAAGAGCGTCTTGAATAAAATTAAGGGCATCATTGTAGAAAAGTGGGCCAAATTCTCTTTCTCCCCTTATATGCATTTGGGTTTGATTCATGTAACAGACAATCTTGAGGCAATCCAATATAATACTCATCCATCCGCTTTCTAGTGAACATAACAAGTCAAATAGCATTTCAGTTGCCACGTAGACGAACATGTTGGGGTAGATAATTCATAACCTTAATTAGTGCAGTTAATTAGTAATCTCTTTTCAATTGGACTCTGGCTCTGGGACTCACTCACCGTGTTCTAGAAAAGTCTAAATTTGATTTAATTTTCAAAGCCGCCCTTGACAAATCTGTCAAGGGTTTGAGCTATTGAGATAACAATCACAAGGAAGCGTGTGGCTTTTTAAGGCTTGACAAACCGCAAATTGTTAGCTGTGGCTTTGTTGAAGCCAGAGGTTTAATTTGTCATCCAAGTACTAATTGCTTTAATAACTGATTTTGATGCGACATAGGCCTCAGGGTTCTGATTAAAACATGTGCGGCCGGGCTTTTATTCCAAGGCCTTACAATTTAGCGCAACTTCAGGAGATATCTCACTAATTAGCATATTTAAAATTGACCAGTCACTTATTGGATGCAAAATAATATTTTATCAACAAATATTTATGTCATTTTTTATGTTAAGGAAAATCACTGCAGTTGTAACTTCAAGTTTTGTTATGGATGTTATCTATGTTAATTGTTGTGGTTTGTATTTTAATTTTCAATTTTGGACAAGTTAAAATCTTGAACCGTGACTTTTATGTCATTTGAATGTAAATATTTTTCAGATTTTGTTTGGGGTCAGCTTAATCTTGAAGTGATATTAAAAAATTAACGTCCTTATTCCGAAAATAGTAATTTTTGAAAATTTCCGAAAATTCTGAAAATACCGAAAATTAGCGTCCCTACTATGATTGACCGTGGCGTTGGTGAGGCATATCTTACGCTTGATTTGAAATCGAAGTAAGTAATATATTGAAAAGGATCTTTTATGTAGTTGAGTCACTCAAAAAAGAAGCCCCCAATAATATATTCACTTAAAAAAGATAATCAAACATTAAAGAAACTTGGATGATACAATTATTCTTAATAAAATCAAGTCTCAGTATAAATATATAAACTGAGATCCATGAAAGAGAAAGTAAATTTCAAACTTTATTAAGTACAAGGAGGCATATAAGCAGGTGCTGGGAGCATGCTGGTTTCATTGGTGTTTCCATTTGTCACAATGAGTACAGTGGCCATTCCCCAGCTGGCGTGCCTTTCCAAATGGCAGTGCATAAACCATACTCCTGAAAATAATCATCAAATAATTCATTTAAATAGTTAGTTAACGTAGCTCCATGGTTGCTCTTAATTAATTTGCCTAATTTCATACATCGTACATGTGGCATGTGAGATGTACGTTATTATTATTATTTGTCAGAGTTTGGAAAGGAGAGGAGAGCAGTGTCATTCGGGTTCAAACCTGACACCACTTATTTGTAGATAAATGCTCTTATCACTTATCTATGAACTCAATGACGTGACAAGTACATTAATTAGGTGGATATAGAAGTAGAACTTACCAGGATTATCAGCCTTAAATCTAACGGTTGCCCATCCATTCTTTGGTACACCGATGGTGTTTACTTCTGGTGGATCAACCAAATTGTAGGTCTTAGGGGCCTGATTAGGGTCGAAATTCCCAGTACCAGTTCCAACCAAATAGAAGCTAAAACCATGGAGATGCATCGGATGGTTCTCAGCGGCAATCATGTTGGTCCCTTGATAGATTATCTCAACTTCTTCACCATATTCAATCATCCTCACCTTCGTCCCAAAATTAGGATATATTGTGTCATTTCGCACGTTTCCCGTGAAGTTGAAAATATAAGGTTTGTGTGGGAAATTAGCCGAGTAAACTCCATAAATTTTCCTGTACATAGGCAATAAGGTCATTTAAGTTAGATCCTTTTTTAATAAAAAATAAAAAAAACAAAGTTCTAGTTTTGCAAAAAAATGAACAAGTAATCAGACGTGGATTAGGCAAGCCAATGACCGTCTTGCATTTGAGTTCGAGAGAGTATATTAATTTAAACTATTATTTGTATTTAAAAACAAGTAAAACGCACGCTTTTGGCTCAGTTACCATTTTACCCTTCTACGCGACTATTCATTTCCTTTCAGTGAAGGAACTACTAGGATGTAGAAATACGGGATTGGCTGAGATGGCCTGGGGTGAGGTGTTTAGTTGGGAAACCTTATATTTCTACATAGAAAACTCTCATGAACTAATCAAATTACGTTACGTACCCGTAATAGGCTTGCAGTATATCAATCGATGGAGTCACAAAACTGATGTTGTTTAAGCTAGCAGCAAGTGCATTTCTATCTGGCCCATCACAAGAAGAATTGGGACAAATTCTTTCATTTACGGAAACAGAGATGAAGAGTGTGTGTGTGATGTTTAACGGGACACTAATGGGGTAGTCTTTGCTTGCCAAGGCCCTCACTTGCATAGTGAAGTTTGAGGCAGCCGTTCCGTCGGTGGGATTGGGAAGAGTCGGAGTGGGAATGGTTGAGGGGGTGGTGCTGCCGTTGTATTGAAGAATAGCAGTGGTGTTGCCGTTCTGATTGAATGCAACATCCCCATCAACAAAAGGACCAGAAGCTACGTGATAGGAGCTGGGAGACTGGTTTGCAACTACCAAAATGTCCATGGTTTGGCCTGGAGTTATCATGAGGTAGGAGGTGGTTATAGGTTTTATGTATGCAGCGTCTTGAGCTACCACTGTGAGGTTGTGGTTAGCAATGGCGAAGAACATTTCTTCGTTCAACACCGCGTTGATTAAGCGGAGAAGATACGTCTTGCCATAATCAACCACCCAACGGTATGTTGTTGCTGCAACAGGAAATCAATCAGTTGTTAGAAAATTAATGATGTCAAAGGATGTTAGTTGTTAGAAATAAACAGTGTTCATAAATATGAATAAATCAAACACTATAGTAGAGTAATGTTTGAATGAAATAATAATGTCTTTTGTAAAATAATTGTAGTTGATATAATCTTCCACAAATAATTTTATTTGAGAGACACCTTTTGGGGCCTCCTACAAATTTTATTTCAATGATCCAAACGACCTATATATGCCTAATTGCTAAACTATAGTCAAATATAATATTGCCCTTCATAACTCACCCACCTTGATCCCATAACTGAGATTTTAAGTCTCACTTTACAACTCACCAAGTAGGTTAAAAGTTGTGTTAAAAATGTTGGCGTGACATGAACGGACTCATGAAATGTGTAACACATGAGTGCCATGTGTACCAAAAATAAAATAAAATATTTCATTTCCAAAAAGTTTAATTTAAGACCCAGCCCGAGCCCCACCGACTTCCCTCACCCCCAAGGTCTAAAATATTGATGATATCGGAAATATCGGTAGTCCAAAAACATGGAAATTTCAATGGAAATATCAGGATATTATCGATATCGATAAAAATTGAATAAAAACTACGGAAATTGTAAGAAAAACTTGGAAATTTTTATTGAAACTTTGGAGAATGTTTATTTAGTCAATTATCTATTAGTTTATCACAACAAATTAGAAGAAAATGCATTGCATGATGGAGTTAACTGATTTAAGTTAATTATACAGCGAGCTTTCACTATCTTCATCATCTCTATGTGTAGAGTAAGTGTATTGTGAAGAGTAGTCATCAAATGATAAATCCCCAAAATAGTTTTGCATGTAATTGTTAACATGCCACCCATATGGATCCGAGATTGGCTGATGTTGTCCATAAGCAAAATCATTTAAAGATTGAGTCTCGGATTCTTTCCATGAGCCGCTCGATTCCATCCCAAAAGGAAAGGTCAAAGATTCATTCTCATGTGAAAATTTGATTCTTGCAAAAAGAATTCAAAACAAAATAATATATATATGGTAGGGGTTCAAATCCCCTTTGTGTTTTTTTTCTCCCTTTTCCCCCCTTTTTTTTTCTTTTTTTTCTTCCTTTTTTTCCTTTTTTTTTTCCATTAATTGATATTTTCGATATTATATCAATATTACAGCGATATTTAGACAAAATATTGCTGAAGGGTGAGTGAAATTATCGACATCGATATTTATACGATATGTGCGTGGATATGTTCCGAAATATCCATGATACGAAAAAACAATAATATCCTCAATATTTTGTCGATATTATCGATATTTTGGACTATGCTCACCCCTACCACATTACCAGCCCCATGTGCCCCCGCCCCAACTGCGATACCCAAAGCAATACCTCCAACTGATAACATCATCCCCAAAGCAATACTAAAATATTTTCTTAGGGTTGCACCTTTACCATCAAAATGGGCCTAGACTTACTATCCTACTTAACTGGTTTAATATACGTCGGTGTTATATTTTAATCTTTATAAAATGGAATTCAAACGGGGTGGACTTACTGTCCTACTTAACTGGTTTAATACACGTCGGTGTTATATTTCAATCCTTACTAAACGGGATTCAAATCTGAAAAATCTAACATCAAGAAAAGACGTACCACTAAACAGCTAGTTTGAACTTGTTTACTACTTTTTGCATTCACCACAAGTCAAAAAAGCATACCGTTTTTCATGTTCCAATAATAATGATATTCCATAGACACCTAGAAGTTTCTTCATTTACGCGGAATGTTACCGTCATACTTTATGTCAACTCCATTTAGAAAAACGCTCCATTGCTTTTCTCACGTCCACATATAATAACAAAAGATAATTAAATGAGATTAGATAATTACCATTGGAACACTTAAACAAATCTCCGGGCTCTCCGTTGATGGTGAAGGCATCTGAAACGTTTGGATCGCCACCTGTTGCGAGGGCATTTTCAATAATTTCATTCACATCTCCCTTGTACCAGGATCCTGCCAGCGAACCAGATTGACAACGGAAAATAATTATTAAGATTCGATGACGCCACCGTACGATGTAACATTTTTTGTTTTCATGTCTGTGATTGTGGCATGGCCAGCAGTCCTTGTAAACAGTTAATAACTAATACATATAAGTTTTTATTAAAATAAAAATACCTAGAACCATTGTTTCTTCTGCATCTGGTGTTGTAAAAGGATAAGTGGTGTTGAGAGCAGGTAGGATAATGATGGCACCATAGACGGTGGCACGTGTCCAATCGCTATGAGCATGCCACCATAATGTTCCTTCCTCGGTGGAGAAGATAATCCAATAAGTGAAGTTTGATCCTGCTTGAATAGGGCACTGCGTTACGTTCTCTGGTCCATCATACCATGGATTTCGTGGCTGCTTCACTCCATGCCTGAAAATATTAAACAAGATTAAAGAGTTTGTCTACTAGCTCGATTTTCCTTTTCTTCTCACGTTGAAAAATTAATTGAAGCAAGAAAAGACTACAGATTTAGCATGCACGTTAATGGTGTTTCCAGACTATAAGTTTCATGTTCAAACCCTCCTCCCTCAGTAAACAAGATTAAAAAGTTTGTCTACTAGCTTGATTTTCCTTTTCTTCTTAAGGTGGAAAATTAATTGAAGCAGTCAAAATAAAATCGAAGGTTCTATTTTTGTGTTTATTAAAGAAAAAGACTAAAGACTTAGCATGCGCGTTAATGATGTTTAGTTTATTGAAAAATAGCTTTGATTTCCAGACTAGCGGTCTCATATTCAAATTCCTAAAGTACTTGGCAGTATATGTACCTCTCCCTCTCTGATTTAAACTATCACTTACATTAAAAACAAAAAAATACACACATAAGAAATAAGAAGATTCACTATTATACCAAATATAGGAGCCCAAATTATATAAAAAAAACCCTATATGAAATGGACTTTAGAAACACACCCAAAGCCCATTTATAACATAACAAAAAGACTTTTAACTTCTTTTAAATTACAGAACTGCCATTGATTTCTTAAAATAAATCCAACCTCGAAACCTCACACTACTACAAAAATGGGAAAAGACGACCAGAAAACGACGACGGCATAACATAAAACCGTCGTTGTATTTAAATCGACGACGGTATTAAAAAAAAACCGTCGTGGATAAGTGATTTACTGTTCAATATTTTTAAAAGACGACGCATACAAATAAAAAACCGTCGTTTTTAAAAAAAGGATTTCTTCAGAGTTAAAATCTGACCAAAAAACAACGACAGCAGGTATGAATACACTGACGTAGAAAATAAAGACGACAGTTCACCAAAAAACCTGCCGTGTTAACTCCTTACTAAACACGACCAACTGTTCTTAATCGACGTCGTATAATATAGTGGAATCAACGTCTGTATACTACGACGGTGCATTCTCTGTAAACCGCCGACTTATTATTTTGGAGTATACTACGACGGTACCTACATCACTACTGTCGTTTTTATTTACCACGTCCTAAGTTCAAATTACCGTCGTATTTTTTCAATTTATACGTCTGCCCTCTCTGTAAACCGCCGTCTTATGTTTATAGCTTTTTAAAATTAATTAATTTTTCTTTTATTTTGGTAATATCTTTCTTAACACAAAACAAAATTTAATTCTCAATCCTCAACAACATTTTCATCTTAAAAGGCAAATCTCTTCGTGTTAAATATTTACACAATATATGAACACAAATTTGGCAAATACATCGTGGCAAATATATGTTCAACTGTTTCTTCCTCTCATATGCAAGCTGGGCCCTCTCCTTCCTCTTGTTCTCAAGCTCCTGCACAGCCTCGATTCCTGAAAATCAAAATCAAAATCAAAATCAAAATCAACAAAGTGTGAACCCTCACTCCTCGATTCCTGGTTACATTGTAGTCCCCTTTTCCACAGTGATCAACTTCAAAACTCCTGTGTAGCAAGGTGGAACCAGCCTTAGAACCTGTTGTGGGTTGTGCCTTTGGGGTGAAGCTGGGAGTGGGCTTGAGGTTCGGAATGAATAGACACCACCTACTCATTCTGAACCTCAAGCCCACTCCCAGCTACAGCCACCACCTGAGTCCGTCTCTGCGAGCATCAGGAACACCCATGCGGGTTCTCAAGCTGGTTTCACCCTTGCTACACAGGAGGATGTAGCAAACCCATGCTTGGTCTTGTGAGGAATCATTCTGCAACCCTAATTGAAAACTGAGAGTTAAAAAACGCGTGAAAAAATCATATTTAAACAAATTATCGAAGTACAACGTCGGTTCTAATTTACATAGCGACGTTATATTTTAATAATCAACGTCATTTTAGATAAACAAGCGCCGTTATAACTACATCGGAAATCCAAAAGTCATTTGACGCGTATTAAAAATAGAACGACGTCGTTTTCAGAAACCCCAAGTAACCACGTCGGTTTCCTAAAATACACTGTCGTTCTATTTCTAAGTACAACGTCCGTTAAAATAAAAAAAGCGCCGTCATAATTGCATCGAAAATCCAAAAGTCATTTGGCGCGTATTAAAAAGAGAACGACGTCGTTTTCAGAACAAAAGTAACCACGTCGGTTTATTAAAATACACAGTCGTTCAATTTATAAGTACAACGTCTGTTCATAAGAACAAAGCGCGTAATTGAAAAATGAAGACGTGGAATTAATTTTTCACGTCGGTATGAGTAATTAAAACGACGTGGTATTATTGAATATAAGGTCGTTGGGTAAATTGGAAAATGACGATTCATCTTTTTTGAAAAAACATTCGTCGTGTAATTCGTTTTAAAAACGTCGTTTCATTAAAACATACCGTCGTGTAAAGTAATATTATAGGGCGGTGTTAAAAATAGCGCCGTATAATGTTCCATACTAGGGCGCATACTATTAATAGCGTCGTCTTTATTAAACGGTATTTTATTATTTTAAACTTTTCGCCTTCCTGACCCATACTTGCACTGTTTCCAAACCCGAGAAAAACTTTCAAGCTTCTCTCATTTTTCATTCTCCAAGAACTGTTTCAAACTTTCAAGCTTATCTCCTCTTCGTCTTCATCTCCTCTTCGTCTTCATCTCTGAACTGAAACACCAAACTCCAGAAGAAAGCTTTCATCGCAAGCAAAGGGTAAGCATTTCTGAAAGGATTTTTGTTCCTGTTTTGCATGCGCATATCATTTTCGTTTTTTTAAATCTTTTTACATATTTTCTTTCCAAGTTTGATAAAATTTGCAGACAAAGACGAAAAGTTTCCAAGTTTGAACACTACTCTGGTTCTTCTACTTCAACTAAATAAGACGACGGTGGCTTGTTATTTACGTGGTTAGATTTATAGACCACGACGGTTCGCCAGTCACCCTAGCGTCGTGTGAAAGTGTTCTTCGTTGTTTTTTAAAATGAGATCCTGTTTTTTGTTTTTGATTTTTAAGGATATATTCATCGCATGTTTGATTTCTCTGAACAATGGTTTTTGTTTCGAAAATCTTTTTAATTATTTTTCTGCTGAAAATATTTTACGTTGTTCCTAATGTTTTTGTGGTATAGACGACGGTAAATTAATATTTACGTCGTTTTATTTTAATACCACGGCGATTTTTATTATTAACGTCGTTGTAATATTTAATACTCTCTTTTTTGATTATACCATAAGACGTCGGTTGTTTATTATTGACGTCGTCGTAATATTTTATCACGTCGGTTATTAACTACCGTCGTTTAAATTTATTATTACGTCGTTTGTTTTATTCTTACGTCGTTTCAAATATTATAATACGTCGTAGTTTATAAATAATCGTCGTGGTTTTTATTAATTTCACTGATAAATTTTCACTTGCAGGTTTAATTTGTCTGTAACCATGGTTTCTCAATCCCAAAGTAAGGAGTCTGGCTTGAAAAAAAATGAATCCTCGAAGAGGGAGCTTAGTGTTGTAAATCCTCAAACCAAGTCCTCGAAGAAGATGAAGTTTGTTTCATCTTCTGAGACAGAACCAGGCAGCACGGCAACTATTTCTGAGGAGCCAAAGTCAGGTCGGGGTATGAGCACAATGCCCCGTGTTGTGCAGAGAAAAATTCAGAAAATCAAGCCTGTTGTTGAGTACAATGAAGAAGGGAAACCATATGGCCGTGCACATAATGAGATGCAGTCCTACATTGGTGTGTTGGCACGCTCCAGAGTCCCACTTGTGGACAAGAAATGGGTTCAAATATCCAAGGATATAAAAGAGCAGATTTGGGAAGCCGTTGACATGGCTTTTGTGGTTGGTAAAGGGGGCAAGCAAATGGTGCTATCTTCTGCCGCCAAGAAATGGAAGGATTTCAAGTCTACACTAACGAGGTTTCATATCCTTCCATTCATCAAGGAGCAGGATAGATTAAGGCAGCCCCCTGAAACATACAAATTCTTAGAGAAAGCTCAATGGGATGCCTTTGTAGCTTCAAGGTTGTCTGAAAAATTTGGGGCTGTGCATGAAGAACAATCACAGAGGAGGGAGAAACTCGAGTACAATCATCGATTGTCTCGAAAAGGATATGTTGGTTTTAAGGAGGACTTGAAGGAAATCATGCCTGGGGTAGATATTGATCGATCTACCTTATGGAAAAAAGCAAGAGAAGACAAACATGGTAACATCCCGGATCCAAAGACTGCAGAGAAAGCAAAATTAATTGTAAGCCTACTCACTCTGTTTTAAAATTTTTATTACGTCTGCTGTTATATTTTTGCGTCGTGTGAAAAGTATTACTACGTCGAAATATTTTAAAACTCGTCGTTAAAGGTCTGAATCTGGAATCCATGCTCTGTTTTTTGTAATTATATCATAAGACGTCGGTGGTTTATTATTCACGTCGTTTAATAAATTAATAACGTCGTCATTTAGTTAGCGTCGTATGAAATACTATATTACGTCGATTGTTATGTTATTGAGTCGTGCGAAATATTATACTACGTCGATTTTTTATAAATAACCGTCGTTTGTTTTCTTATTCTGACTTTTTATTATGTCTTTTTGGTAGGATGATTTGCAAAAGCAAGTCTCTGAAGGCACTCTTTCTCTGTCAGGAACCAATGATGTTTTGACAATGGCTTTGGGTCCCGAGCATCCAGGAAGAGTTAGAGGGGTAGGGGCTGGGGTTTCCCCTAAGCAATACTTCAATTTACCTAGACAACAGAAGGTAAAGTTTGCCGATCAATTGAAGGAAAGTGTAAGACTTGTCCTTCAAGAAGAGACTTTGAAAATGGAGGCTAGATCAAGGGAAGAGAGTTTAAAGATGGAGGCTAGGACCAAGCAATTGGTAGAAGCTGAGAGGGAAAATTTGCTGAGTCAGCTTTCCAAACTCATCCCCAATTTTGATCAAAGCATGCTGAAACTGAATACAATGTCCCAAATCCAAGGGCAAAGTCCTAAAAATCCAATGTCGGACAAAGCAAGCTGCTCAGGGGCACTTGATGTTAGAGCCCTTCAATTTGAGGAGGATACTGCCAAGAATGGGGAAAAGCAGGAAGAAATGGTAACGTTTTTGAACTTTGAATTTTCTGTTTCTCTGTTTATATTTACCGTCGTGTTAAAGTTTTACCACGACGCTCTTGTATTAAACCGCCTTCTGTTAACGTTTACTACGACGGTGAATTTATTTGTTTTTAATTTTTGTACAATGTCATTTATATATTTCTTTATTTCTTAAAACAGAAATCCGGTGAAGTAGAAAAGACAGTAGAAGGAAAGATACTTGAGATAGTTGACCAGGTAAATTCTCATAACTTAGCCTTTTTCATTTTTTTTTTCAATTCTCATTACCGTCGTAATTCTTTATTTAACGTCGTTTAATGAATTTTACACGTCTGTAATTATTACATACCGTCGTTTGTTATTGATTACCACGACGGTTTATTTTAATTTTTTTTACCACGACGCTCTTGTATTAAACCGCCTTCTGTTAACGTTTACCACGACGGTGAATTTATTTGTTTTTAATTTTTGTACAATGTCATTTATATATTTCTTTATTTCTTAAAACAGAAATCCGGGGAAGTTGAAAAGAGAGTAGAAGGAAAGATACATGAGATAGTTGAACAGGTAAATTACCACGACGTTTAAATTGTTGTACAAGTTTACATAACGTCGTAGTATATGAAATACCACGACGTTTATTATTTACCGTCGTGTAATTAAATATAGACGTCTGTAATTATTTAATAACGTCGTTGTTATTTATTTACCACGTCACTTTATGTTGCTTTATTTTTTCAAACAGAGTACTGAAGTACCAGATTATTCAAAGCTGGAGTTGCCATCTTCTTTACAATCCCTTTGTAGTTATGTTGAATCGACACTAAAGCCTCAGGAGAAGGCTATGTCCTTTACTATTGAGAAGGAGGTGTTTGGCATAGATCGTAACACCTTCGTCTTGCATGAAGATATTACCCAATTTGCTGGTATGGAAGAAATTGGGGCTACTGTCGTTGCAGTATATATGAGGTTTGTCCTTATCAAATATTCATTTGACACTCTCCTTTATGTTTAAAAAAAAAACACTCATGGTTTCAATTCATATATTTAGGTGCCTATTTGATCATCTGAAAGCTGCAAATATGGTGAATATGGTTGGCTTTATCGACCCTGCTGCAGTTAGTGCCGACGCTGGTTCATTAACTGACAGATCACGTCTCGTAGCCAATCGACTTCAGAAAACAGATGGTGAACAGATTTTCCTGATGCCTTACAATCCAGGGTTAGTCTCCAAACAAAAAACAGGATTTTGTTTGTATGATGCTCTGCATATAAAACTATATTTAACCTTGATATTTATTTTGTGCAGCCGTCATTGGGTCTTGATCATTGTGAGAGCAAAGAAGGAGACCGTCTATTTTTTGGATCCACTGCCTGGAAATCGTGTAGTGGATGAGGACGGGAAAAACATAGTGAACTCTGCTCTAAAAATGTATAATACACACATAGGCAGAGTAGGCCGTAAAACACCTCTTTGGAAAACTCTGCCCGGCACTCCAAAGCAACCAAGCAGTGTAGAATGTGGGTATTATGTCATGCGCTTTATGAGAGACATCATAAAGGATACTTCCCTGGATTTTGAGAGGACGGTAAGAAGAAAATTTTCAGATTTATTTTTTATGTCGATTTTTATATTATCAACGACGGTAGATTAAAAATACCGTCGTTGAATATATATCCTACGTCAATAAATGAATAATAGCGTCGTCGGTGATATTAATCTTTGTTTATGAACTGCAGTTTGCCAAAGGAAAGAATCAAGCGCCATACCCCCAAGCTGCCATTGAGGAAGTTAGGAAAGAATGGGCAGAGTTTGTGTGTGTTCATATGGAGTAGAGGAATTTTAGCATACTTAAACATTTTTATAAAATGTACAAATTTTTTTAGAATTAGACAAGTTTTTGTACAAAATTGGTTAGAATTAGCAAGTTTTTGTTGACGTCAACGTCCCTGTAAATTTGTTGAGGTTTTCATGTTGTTAAAAACCCAAGATCATGCTGAAACAAATTTGTTGAGGTTTTCATGTTGTGAAAAACCATAGTTTATTCAAAAAGACGTTGCAGACACATAACAACGTCATATTTTTTTTAAAACCCGACGTAAAAGGTTGTTCAAACGACCCTCTTGGTTCTATAGACGACGTTGTTTTCTTGATATTAGACTGCGAGAAGTAAGAGTTTTGGTCGTGGAAAATTGTTTGTACGTCGTTTTATGTGTAAAAATGGCCATGGTTTATAATTTAAACGACGTTTTGTTTTAAAATTAAGTCGTTTATAATAATTTAAAACGTCGTTAATTTATTAACGCCGACGTGGTTTGTGGGTTTTATTAATAATATTTTATTCCATTTAACTCAAATAATCATAATAAATTTAAAATAAATCCAAAAAATGCAACGTCAACTCCTATGAAGTCATTGTGATATTTTCTTCCCCCTTAAGCTTTAAAAAATTAAGTTTGAGTTATACAAATTTAAAATTACCACCAAAAAGAAAAATGTTTTCATGAGTCACAACATCACTTATACTTTAATGGTTTAGGGTTTAGGGTTTAGGGGGATAAAGGTTTATTTTTGGGGTTTAGGGTTTATGGTTAATATATATTAGGCCCTAAAACCATAAATCCTTTTCTATAATTATTTAAACATATATATATATAATTTAGGGTTTATATTTTATGGTTTAGGGTTTAGGGTCTAGGGTTTAGAGTTTAGGGTTTAGGGTATGGATGTCATATTTAACGACGGTGTTTTTTTTTCCGTCGATGATTTACGAAGAGCGCATTTCTAAACCCTGGTTTGTTTAAAATGACGTTGTACACAAATAACAACGTCATATTTTTTAAAAACGCGACGTAAATGGATGTTAAAACGACGCTATTAATTAGGGTTTAGGGCAAATTTCTTTATGTTGAACTTTTAACGACGGTAGTTTGGTTTTGTGTCGTAAGCATATTTACAACGACGTTATTTTTAAAATAAGCGTCATGTTTATGGTGAACCTTTAACGACGATTATGTTTTTGTTTCCGTCGATGTTTTTTAAAAAACGCGCTTTCTAAAAATTTCAGCTCGACCTAAAATTTTCAGATTTCGCTCTAACTCTTATACAAGTTGACCATAGTCTGTGTCCTAAAACATTTCGCTCCGCTCTCTCACTTCAAAGTTAGTCTCTCCGTCGAATCCAAGTTGGCCAAGTTTACAACTCCGTCGAAACCAAGTTGGCCATAAGCTGTGAGCTCTGCCTACCTGTAAGTGCAAACCCTAATCTCATGCTTGTAAATTCATTGAATGATATTCAGTTCTGTGGTAAAGGGTTTTGTGATTTTTTAATGTTGTCGACGGTATGGGTTAATGGATTTAATGTTTAATGTTTTCATGAATCGGGTTTAGGGTTTAATCTTGTCGGATCTTTTAATACTCTCTGTTATTATGAATCGGGAATGGATTTAATGTTTTCATGCGTAGTATATGTTGGTTTCGTGCTTAGTATTAATGTATATGTTGTGTTCTTAATACCCTACATAAAAATTAATGTATATGTTGTGTTCTGAATATATTCTGGGTTCTTGAAAATAAACTGGGATTTCGAAATCCTTTTTATGCATACGACGACGGTTTTTTTAACAAACCGTCGTCTATAAAAATATACCACGACGCTTGTTTTAACTACCGTCGTGGTTAAAGTTCGCTGGCGTCTGTTTCTTGCTAGCATTAGACGACGTGTTTTTAAAACCCGTCGTCTATATATGTGTAATACGTCTGTTGTTGTTTAAAAACCGTCGTCTGTATACTATATTATTTGCTATTAAAACCTTATATAATCTGCTATAGTGATAGTCATTGCTTGTCTTTTCACCTTATTATAGATAATAGGATATAGTGTCCAAGATGGATAAGTCATGGATGCACTCGGATAGAAGATCGAAGGCATATGAGTTAGGGGTGGAAGCATTTTTGCAATTTTCTGTGGAAAATCTTCTAACTACAACGCATATCCGTTGTCCATGTGTTAAATGTGCGAATTTGAAATTGTTTGGGGTTGGAATTATAAGGGATCACTTATACTTTAATGGAGTTGACCAAAGCTATAAGAATTGGACATTTCATGGAGAACCTTGGGAACCAATTGCAACTAGTAATGCTAGTAGAAATGTTGAAGAAGATGATGACCATAGTAGGTACAGTTTTGTGTCTGAAGAAATAGAGATGGATGATAATGATTTTGGTGATTTTGGATCGGATCCTTATGAGTTTGCTAATGTGATTGGGGATGGAGATCAACCATTGTACCCTGGTTGTAGAAAGTACACCAAGTTATCGGCATTAGTGAAGTTGTATAATTTGAAGGCAAAACATGGGATGAGTGATGTATGTTTTACAGAATTATTGATACTTCAGGGCGAGTTGCTTCCAGAAGGAAATACAATACCGGCCTCTATGTATGAGGCAAAAAAGACTCTGTGTGCATTGGGGCTGAGTTATGAGAAAATCCACGCATGCCCCAATGATTGCATCTTGTATAGGAAGGAGTATGAAGATTCAACTAATTGTCCTAGTTGTGGTATCTCAAGGTGGAAGGAAACCAAAGATGGATTCTTGAAAGAGGGTGTGGCAGCGAAGGTGTTGTGGTATTTTCCTCCAATTCCAAGGTTTAAAAGGATGTTTCAATCACATGAGACAGCTAAGAATTTGACTTGGCATGCTGCTAGAAAATCAATTGATGGTCAGATGTCTCATCCGGCGGATTCCCCGTCTTGGAAACTTCTTGATGATAAATGGCCCGAGTTTGGTAATGAGCCGAGAAACTTGAGATTGGCTCTTTCATCTGATGGATTCAATCCCCACAGTTCTCTAAGTAGCAGATATAGTTGCTGGCCAGTTATCTTAGTTACATATAATCTCCCACCATGGCTGTGCATGAAACGAAAGTTCATGATGTTGACTTTATTGATTTCCGGTCCTAAACAACCCGGAAATGATATAGACGTCTACTTGGAGCCTTTGATTGATGATTTAAAATCTTTGTGGGATGGGATTAGAGGAGTGTATGATGCACACATAGGAGAATATTTTACACTCAGAGCTGCATTACTGTGGACCATTAATGATTTTCCCGCCTATGGAAACTTATCTGGTTGTGTTGTTAAAGGATATAAAGCTTGTCCAATATGCGGCGATGATACACCTAGTCACAGGTTGAAAAATGGCCACAAAATTTGTTACATTGGGCATAGAAAATGGTTACCAATTAATCATCCATATAGGAGGCAACGTGCAGCTTTTAATGGGAAACCTGAATATGGCACGGCTCTGGAGCCATTAACGGGAGAAGAAGTGCTGCAAATGGTTGAAGATATTAATTACATATGGGGATCGAAAAAAGGGGGAGGTGGAGGTGAAAATGATGGTGACAGAGTTTGTTGGAAGAAGAAGTCAAAATTCTTTGATCTTGAGTATTGGAAATACCTTCCAGTGAGGCATGTCCTCGATGTTATGCACATTGAGAAGAATGTTTGTGATAGTATCATTGGTACATTGCTGGAGATCCCTGGAAAAAATAAAGATGGGATTGCTGCTCGGTTAGATTTATTGAACATGGGGGTCAAAACTGATTTGCAACCCGAGTATGGAGAAAGAAGTACTCGTTTGCCTCCAGGGCCTTGGAATTTGTCAAGAGCAGAGAAGAGAGCGGTTTGCAATTCTTTCTATGGTATGAAGGTCCCTGAAGGTTATTCTTCAAATATAAAAAATCTTGTATCTTTACAAGATTCAAGACTTCTTGGCCTTAAATCACATGATTGTCATACCTTAATGCAACAATTGCTACCTGTGGCAATTCGTTCTGTTTTGGAGAAGCCTGCAAGGTATGCAATAACTCGTTTGTGCTTCTTCTTCAATGCTATATGTGCAAAGACGGTTGATGTTTCCAAGCTAGATAAGTTGGAAGAAGATGTAGTAGTTACTTTGTGTTTGCTTGAAAAATACTTTCCACCTTCATTCTTCGATATCATGGTTCATCTAGTAGTACATCTTGTCAGAGAAGTTCGTCTATGTGGGCCAGTTTATTGTAGATGGATGTATCCGTTCGAAAGATATATGAAAGTTCTAAAGGGGTATGTTCAGAACCGTACTCATCCCGAAGGTTGCATTGCGGAGCGTTATATAGCTGAAGAAGCTGTAGAATTTTGCACTGAACATTTATCTGATATTAGTACAATTGGAGTGCCATCAAGTCAGAAGATAGGAGTTTCAAAGCCATTATCAGGTTGCACAGTGAGCTTAGTTGATCGGGACCTGTTGAACCAAGCACATCTATATGTCTTGGAGAATACGGAGGAAGTTCTACCTTATATCGAGTATGAGTTTTATTCCTTAAGTTTCCATTTTAAATTATTCCTTATGTTTATCTTATATGTTTGGGATCGTAATGCTTGAATTTTTCGTGTCATGTAGGGAACATATGATCCACATCAAGGCCGCTTATCCAAAATTTAGAAAGAGAACAAAGTGGCTGCAAGATAAGCACAATAGCACTTTTATTCAATGGCTACACTTCAAGGTATATGTTATTCAATAACATATTGGACTTTTAATTTTCTTCTTTCTATGTTAGATTGAATTAAGATATGATTAATTTGCAGGTTCAAAGTGAACTTGATGAGGGACGCAATCATGGGATATCAGAAAATTTAAGGTGGCTAGCAGCTGGTCCAAACATGGCAGTGCCATTATATAGGAGCTATCTTATTAAAGGTGTTAAATTTAACATCAAGGCACAAGATGATGTGCGGACAGTTCAAAATAGTGGAGTTTATTTACTTGCACATACCATGCAAGTTGCTAGTGCCAAGGATAAAAACCCAATTCTCTCAAATATGGGTTTTTATGGTGTCATTCAAGAAATTTGGGACCTTGACTACCAAAAGTTTACAATCCCAGTCTTTAGGTGTGATTGGATAGATAGTACTTCCGGCCTTGTAGTCGACGAACTTGGATTTACCCTTGTAGATTTGAGTAAAATTGGACATAGGAATGACCAATTTGTTTTGGCTTCTCAAGTCAAACAAGTATTTTTTGTTGACGACCCGATGCATCATGGTTGGTCGGTAGTGTTATCAGCACCTAATAGAGAATATAATGATGATGTTATTGGTGATGATGTCTTAGGTGATGTGAGAATTGAGTGTGAGCCATTTACTAGAGGGATGCCAAATGTTGACACATTTGATGAACTAGTGGGTGAGTTTGGGAGTCAAAATATTCGAGATGGGTGTGAAGATATATGGATTGAATGATGCTCTTGTAATTTATGAAATTATTTATGCCCTAAACAGCACTACTGTATGACATTAATTTTGTAATAAATTGTAATGTGTTTTCTTCACTTTCATTATGCAGGTTTTGGACACAAAACAATCAGTACATAAAATACTGGTTCAGTATTATAAAACGACGGTCCTTATAAAACTGTGAAAAACAGACGTCTGTTGTCATAAAATTGTCAATTAAAAACGACGTTTTGGATCATTCAACGACGTCATTGAATTTACCGACGTCTAAAAGCGAACTAAAAGTGCAAAAAGTCGACGTTATTGTGAAACAGTTATTAACGATATCACGTCGGAGAAGGATAAAGAGCCGACATGTAATTACAAATAACACGACTTCAGTACAATAATACCGACGTCTAAAAAGACAAATATCGAACCTGAACGTTACAAAAGACGACGTCTTGGATGGATTAGACGACTATTATTTTAATAAAGACGACGTATAAATAGAGAAACACGGCTGTCTTTTACATTATCACGACGTTGTATATCGCATACTACGTCGATAATAGAAATAAATAGGTCGTAAGTCATGAGCTTAACATATTTTCCACGTCGGTTATATAGATATATACGACGTAGTATATATTAATAACGTCATATTTTATTAATTTAAAAACGTAGTATATATATACACACGACGGTTGTTGTATAAAATAGGTCGTCTATTCTACTCCTAGGACAATTTTTGGTTCATTTTTAGAGTACAGACGTCGGTTTTTCTTTGTAAATGACGTTGTTTGGTACAACAACGACGGTGATTTACCCTAACCGCTATTTCCACGTCAATATTAATGGAAAAAACGAAGTGGCAATACAATTGCACGACGGTTATATATATATATTGGACGTCGTATATTTTAATAACGTCAGATTTAATTTATTTAAGGACGTATTGTATTATTTTACACGACGGCTGTTGTTTACAATAGGTCGTGTATTCTACTCCCAGGACAATTTTTGTTTCATTTTTAGTGTACAGACGTCGGTTTTTTATTTTTAAATGACGTTGTTTGGTAAAACAACGACGGTGATTTACCCTAACCGCTATTTCCACGTCAATATGAATGGAAAAAACGAAGTGGCAATACAATTTCACGACGGTTATAAACATATATTAGACGTCGTATAATTTTATAACGTCATATTTTATTTATTTAAAGACGTATTGTATAGTTTTACACGACGTATGTTGTATAACATACGTCGTCTATACTTCTCCAGGACAATTTTTTGGTTCATTTTTCAGTATACAGACGTCGGTTGTTTTTGGTTAATGACGTGGTTTGTAATACCAACGACGGTGATTTCGCGTCGTGGTTTTACTTTGCAAAAGACGTCGCTCGATTTTACGACGGTTTGAAAACCAAATTCACGACGGTGAATTCCCGTCGTCTTTTGCATTTTTTGTAGTAGTGTCATAAAAAAGCTCAAAACACTCAATAGAGCATCAAAGTAATTTAATAATCAAAATTAAATTCCAGCTATCATTTTTTGGATTTTCTTTGGATTTGTTTATAGAAATTAAATGGTGTATGATTTATTTATAATTTTAGTGCTAAGAATGGGTATATGACTAAATATCTCTACGAGGTACCCAATGTTAAGGAAAAGAGTTGCTTACAAGATACATATATTAAACAAGAAAAATATGATGGTCTTTTATTTTTTTTAATCCTTAGAAAGTTATTCACACTTTCACTTTCTTTCTCTCTCTCTCTCGCTCTCTCTAAAAGACTAGGACCAGCTACTCAGCCATGATCACTCTTCCTGTAAGTATACTATTTGGAATTGGCCCGGAGAGCCCATCATGAGATGGAGAAGAGAATATTCCAAGTGGAGACTTTGTCAATCCATTCAAACACACAACGAGCGATCCATAGCTTCCCACCAATAAGCTTATCTTCAAACGCTAGTTATAAGCAGTCTTGGACTATTGGTCAATGCCAAAAAAAAATAAAAAAGATATAGAGCTAGTAGGATAGGTAGTTTTTACCAATGAAGGGTGAGACCGTATGAGCCTTGGTTGTGGACATTCACATAAGCAGTGTCTCCCTTTCGGACAGTGATGGTCGGCCCCGGCAAAGTCCCATTCACAGTTAAGATGCTCTTCGTTTCGCAAAGCCTTGTAAAATTCGATTCTGTCAGCTGCAAAATATCACAAAACAAAACAAAAAATGATGAAAAAATCCAGCCGAAGCAACGGATGATGATGAACATTCAAAGGCTGTAAAAATGGTGTTGGTGTAATGCAGGAAGCACTTACAACAAAATCATAATAATGGGTATGTCCATTAGCCTTGCAAATCCCACCCAAGAACATAAACCCTACAAAAGCTAAGACCCAACTCATTTTCTTAAACTCCATTTTCAGGTCTTGGCCAGAAAATATCTTGATTTTTCCTAGTGTGTTCTTCAGGTCGCCCATGAAGTGTTGTGCGGTTTTTGGTCTCAGGTAAAGACTTATTTATAGACAGAGTTCATGGCAAGTTGCTTCTATTATTAGTAGCTAAGTTTTCCTCCCACATGTTTGAAATTTACGTACCAAACTACCCAAAGTTAAAAATAAAATAAGATTGGTAAATATTTACGTACCTATTTATAGTGGAGGTTTGATCCACATTATACACTACACACAAGATACAAATTTAGAAAAAATTACAAACCAATAGTCTTAGATTCGAATACTCATTGCACTTTGGCAATATATGTTTAAGAGGAAAGCTCCTTCTCAATTGTCTGCACGCCATCTCACTATTCCACCCCTCTAATAGGCTGTCAGCTGTCTATTATTTTGACTACTGTTTTTCCCGTCTTTATCTCTCTCTTTCGGTTCTCTCACTCTTCTCTTCTGCATGGCATGGGTGAAATAAGATCGCACCCACCATTAATTTTTGGTCAATACGGCACACGTCCTTCTCTGCTCTGCTCAAACTCGAGGCAAAGACTGACTACACGACACTTCTCAATTCAATTTAATTGTCGTGACTCGTAGGCATGGCATTAGTTACAATCGGGATATATAGCAAAACAGTACTATTTTCGGCCAATAATATTATGTTATGTGAAGTGTTATCACGCGTATTATTACTATTATAGCGTTATTAGTTAGAATTGCTATCTCCGTTCCATGGAAATTTTTCTCTATAACATAGTATC
Source organism: Prunus kanzakura (assembly GCA_020521455.1). Taxonomy (NCBI): domain Eukaryota; kingdom Viridiplantae; phylum Streptophyta; class Magnoliopsida; order Rosales; family Rosaceae; genus Prunus; species Prunus kanzakura. Next base: position 31,646 of record BPUM01000568.1, read on the forward strand.
ACCAAAATTTAAAAAAGAAAGTTGCTAGCATTCATCTTATCCTATTGTTGGCTGCCAAAACTTATTAATGAATTCCCAGCTTTTTTATTTTCTTCTTTTGCCTTCAAGGAAAGTTTATGTTGAAGATTTATCAATTTATAACCATCACCAAACTAAATTAGGCTCCCACTGATTTCTTCCTCAATTATATATATTGCATGGAAAAGCACAATAATTAACTTCTCCAGCGTTAGATTAGCCGACAATTTTTGGATATGATGGTTGATTTGCATTTACTTTTATTATAATAAAGTCATGCTTTAACTTACGGGTAACAAAATTCACCAAAAAATGTCCCAATAATAATAACAAAAGATAAAAGACAATCAATATAACCTTTCTTGAATAAACTACAAAATGTTATTATGGTAACACTAATGACACGTGATTAGAAATAAAAAAAAAAATTTAAAAAAAACCTCACCCAGCATGAAAAAACACTAATGGGGGTGTATTCAATTGAGATTTTAATAGATTGTAATCACATGATTTTAATGTAATAGATTTCAGCATGATTTGTAATTACATGATTTTTCTTATGATTTTAATAGATTGTAATTACAAGATTTTACTTATGATTTTAATTCATGTAGGACTTTCTTGTATTCTCCAAAGTAGATTTCACCGAAGTGTGGATTGGATTCGGGTTAGCCATGTTCCATCCACTAGTTATAGGATGCAAAGCCTTTAAAGAAACAGAAAGTTGAAGTTACACCAATCTTAGCTCAAGTTATAATTACTATCTGTCATGTATATAGTTTTCAACTCTCCTTTTGTGAGTTTTTCACATCTATTTTCTCAGAGCTTTCCACTTCTCTTTTGTGAGAGTTTTATTTGTATTGTTATGGCTTAGTTTTTTCAAGCTCTTTTTAGTTGTTTTGAGTTTGCAATCTTAATTGGAATGCATATGCTAGAGTTTCTTCGATCATGTGTGATTGTTAGTGGAGGCACACCATATATGGCTTTCTTCAAATCATCCTGTTCTAGAGCGAAAACCATAGCGATTCCAAAATTCAAACATAACTGTCATTAAACTAAAACCATGCAGCTATTAAGTTTTGAATAGAGAACTTGGTGTCTGGAACTGAGAATTGACATAGGAACAAGGAAAAATCTTGAATTAATTGAATTTATAAATATTACAACAGATAAGTTAATTGAATCAATTCAAATAAGAAACTGGACAGCTGAGAACAAGTCAAAATGGTTCAGCTATGACATGATACTAGTACAGAGCACTTGTTACTCCAATTGATTCCACAAATTGACTAAAGAAAGACAAATAAATCAAAGGAAATAAATGAGCCGAAAATCTATTGAGAAAAATGCATGCATATTGCATAATATGAACAACACTATTGAAAGCAACGTATCTGAAATTATTGTTTAGATATCTAAGGTAAGCCATATGAGTCTCTGTTTTTATTGGGCAAAGAGATTATTCAGAAGATGAAAGCAAACAAACGATATTCAAATCCCTGGACAAGTCGACTCCTATATCTGCTTTGAAATATTCCATGCTTCTATGTTCTAGCAGCAACTTCTTTTTTTTTCTGTGAAGCTCGATTATACGAGGGAAGCTTTTTTAAAATTGTCCTAAAACCAAATAAAAGACTCCAAATTAGACAAAGCAAGCAAACCTCGCAAGTCGAAAAGGGTTTAAGGTTGCTTCAGAAAGAAACATGTTACAAGGAATCGTGTGGGGACCTCAGGTTTTGACAATTGCTCCAAATACAGATTTTTATTTGAGATCTTCCACTACGCACTTCTATCGTGCATAACTTTCATTCCCACGCGCCTAATGTCAATCCCTTTCGGTTCTGTTGCTTCCCCTTTTGGATTTGCTGTCGTGTTGAAATTGGTTTGTATATGTCTTTAATGTATTCCTGAAAATTGTATTTTATCAACAAAAGCTAATGTCTATCGGATGGGTTTGTTTCAAATTTACAACGTTATTTTTTAGTCGTCATTATTTACCACGTCTACAACAATACTAAATTATGCGCTTCGAGCTGCCCATGAGGTGGCATCTTTTGTTACTAGAATAGGAGGGATCCATAATTGGAATATGTGGTGGCCTGAGTGGCTTTTTGATATTTTGGGCTCTGATGTTAACGTTGCAATTCGTCTCTGAATAAAATTTTCCATTCTTTGGCGAAAAAAAAGTATATATATTAATTTTTTTTATACACGCAATATATCATATATGCAAAGGCGGAAATAGAAATTTGGCTAGTTAAATCTAATGATATTTTTTATAAAAAAAATCTCACCTTTGCAGTGTGAATCCCCAAAAATTTCTTGGCATCAACTGAATAAGCTTCATAAATACAAAGTGCAAAAATATAAATAATTAAGTTTCATTTATATATTAGTTGTAAACACAATAATAATATAATTAGGTTAACATATTGTTCCATACTTGAAGAAAATAATATTTCCCTAACATGTTGTAGTTGATGATGAGCCATATAAGCATTTTTTTTTTCTTATTAAAAAATCTTTTGCCAAAGGCAACAGAAAATTTCACCCAAAAAAAAAGGCAGAGACAATTTCACCAAAAAAAAAAAAGGTAGCAGATTAAAAAAAAACACACCAGACTTTGCCAAAACGAAAAGCAGCATATTTAAGGTTTTCTTTGTTTTGGGATGTTTGGTTTAAGATACGGATTATGCTAGATTTTGATGATTCGAGTTTTTTAGTTGTTTACACAAATTTTGTTCAATTTAGTTTTCCCGTGATTTAATTTTCATAATTTACGCGAATTCTGTTTGATTTAGTTTTGTCTATTGGGTTGTTTTCCCTTTTGGATTTACAGTCATGTCGAAATTGGTTTGTACATGTCTTTAATATATTCCTGAAGTTTTTTAATGAATATGTTGTTTAACCCAAAAAAGAAAGGTCGTGTAAAACAATTGTATTTTATCAACAAAAGCTAATGTTTATTGGATGGGTTTATTTTTACAACGTTCTTTTGTAGTCATCATTATTTACCACGTCTACAACAATACTAAATTATATCCTTTATATATATATATATATATTATTATTTATTTTTTTAAAATTTTTATACAAGCAATATATCGTATATCAAAAGGGGAATTCGAACATAAGACATCAACCACAAGGATAACTATACTCTTAATCACTTGAGCCACAAACCCCTTTTCGGAGCTTATATATATTTTTATATCACTACTAAAAAAAGTGCAGAAGACGCCCAGAAAACAACGACGGTAGATCAAAAAACCGTCGTTGTGTTTTAAAAGACGATGGTAATAGAAACCCATCGTAGATACACAACTTAAACACCTACAAAGCCGGGATCCGCATGGATATTTTTTTTAAACGACGCACCAAATTAAAAAAGCATCCTCTTATTAAAAAGGTTTTATTCCGAGTTAAAATCTGACCCTAAAAACAACGACTGCAGCTATGAAGTCACCGTCGTAGAAAGTAAAGACAACGGTTTACAAAATCAGCCGCCGTGTTAACTCATAAATAAAAATTACCAAATTTTCTTAGTCAGCGACGCATAATTTCAAAGGAATCGACGTCGGTATATTACAAAAAATCCGTTGTATTAAATCAATTTACCACGACGGTAAAGATAAATTTATCGACTTTTTATTTACAATGTACTACGACGGTATTTATAACTCTACTGTCCGCAAAAGTTGTACTAACCACGAAGGTTTGTTCAATTAACGACGTATAATTTTTTTTTACCACTTCGTGGAGTTAAAAATACCGTCATATTAATTAACTTTCTACGTCTGTCATTATCTATAAACCGTCGTATTAATTTTTATAGCTTTTTTAGATTTATTTGTTGGATTTTGTTTCCTACAGCGGTAGATCAACAGTATGACAAGATTTGTGAAAACCCACGGTGGTTTATATAGAAAACCGTCGTCACAATCAAATTAAAGTGAAGTCTTACCAGAATGAACTCTGTTCCTCATCCTAATTGAAACACCAAACTCCGAGAGAAAACTTTCATTGCACGCAAAAGGTAAGCATTTCTCACTATTTTTGTTCCTGTTTTGCATGCGCATATCATTTTTGTTTTGAATATAGATTTTTTTTTATAAATCTTTTTACATTTTTTCTGGCGAAAATCATTTTACTTCTTTCCAAGTTTGATAAATTATACAGACAAAGAAGGAAAGTTTCCAAGTTTGAACACTACTCTGTTTCTTCTACTTCAACTAAATAAGACGACGGTGGCTTCTTATTTACGTGGTTAGATTTATAGACCACGACGGTTCGTTAGTTATCCTAGCGTCATGTGAAAGTTGTTCTACGTTGTTTTTTAAAATGACCGTCATTTTTTTATTTGATTGTTTATGATATATTCATCTCAGGTTTGATTTCTCTGAACTATGGTTTTTGTTTTGAAAATCTTTTTAATTTTTTTTCTGTTCAAAATCATTTTACATTTTTTCAAATTTGATAAAATACAAAGACAAAGAAAGAAAGGGTCTGGAACCACTTCTCTGTTTTTGTTTTTCATCTTATAGAGACGACGGTATCTTATTATTAGCGTCGTTTGAATTGTCAAACCACGACAATATCTTATTATTAATGTCATTTATTTTTCATCTTAAAAATACCGCCTTAATAAAGTCTTATTACGTCTTCTGTTATATTTTTGCGTCGTGTGAAAAATATTACTACATCAAAATTTTTTAAACAACGTCCTTTTTTGTAAATGAAAATCTAAAATATTTTCACCTGAAGGTCTGAATTTGGAACCACTACTCTGTTTTTTGTATTTATATCATAAGACGTCAGTGGCTTATTAATCACGTCGTTTGTATCATTTAACCACGTCGGTATTTAAGTACCATTGTTATAAATGTATTATTACGTCGATTGTTATGTTCTTGCGTCGTGTGAAATGTTATAATACGTCGTTTTTTTATAAATAGACGTCTTGTCTTTTCTTAATTAAATCTGGAATATTTTAACTTGTGGGTTTGATTTGTCTGTAACCATGGTTTATGAAGACCAAAGTAAGGGCTCTGGCTTGAAAAAAAAATGAATGTAAGGAGCTTAAAGTTGTAAAACCTCAAGCCAAGTCCTCGAAGAAGAAGAAGTTTGTTTCATCTGCTGAGACAGAACCAGGCAGCACGACAACATTTTCTGAGGAGCCAAAGTCAAGTCGGGGTATAAATACAACGCCTCGTGTTGTGAAGAGAAAATATCAAAAAATCAAGCCAGTTGTTGAGTACAATAAAAAAGGGAAACCATGTAGCCCTGCACATACTAAGATGCAGTCCTACATTGGTGTGTTGACACGCTCCAGAGTCCCACTTGTGGACAAGAAATGGGCTAAAATCCCCAAAGGTATAAAAGAGCATATTTGGGAAGCCGTTGACATGGCTTTTGTGGTAGGTCAAGGGGGCAAGAAACTGGTGTTATCTTCTGCTGGCAAGAAATGGAAGGATTTCAACTCTACACTAATGAGGCATCATATCCTTCCATTCATCAATGAGAAGGAGAAGTTAAGACAACCCCCTAAATTATATAAATTCATAGAGAAAGAAGACTGGGATGCCTTTGTAGCTTCAAGGTTATCCGAACAATTTTTGTTTGTGCATACTGAACAAGCACATAGGAGGGAGAAACCTGAGTACAATCATCGATTGTCTCGAAAAGGATATGCTGGTTTGGAGGATCAGTTGGAGGAAACCATGCTCGGGGGTAGAAATTGATCGATCTACCTTGTGGAACATCCCGGATCCAAATGTTGCAGAGAAAGAAAAATTAATTGTAAGCCTACTCACTCTGTTTTAAATTTTTATTAAACTGTATTGGAATATTAATTAGACTTGCATGTGGAACTAACTTTCTGTTTATGCTAACTTTTTAATGTGTCTTTGTGTTAGGATGAATTGCAAAAACTAGTCTCTGAAGGCACTCTTACTGTATTTAGAAGTAATGATGTGTTGACTATGGCTTTGGGTCCCAAGCATCCAGGGAGAGTTAGAGGGGTAGGGGCTGGGATTTCCACTAGGCAATACTTCAATTTACCTAGACAATAGAGGGTAAAGTTTGCCGATCAATTAAAGGAAAGTGCAAGACTTGTCCTTCAAGAAGAGACTTTGAAGATGGAGGCTAGATCAAGAGAAGAGACTTTAAGATGGAGGCTAGAACCAAGCAATTGGTAGAAGCTGAGAGGGAAAATTTGCTGAATCAACTTTCCCAACTCTTGCCCAATTTTGATCCAAGCATGCTTAAACTGAAAACTAACCCCTGTCAAATCCAAGGTCAAGAGCAAAGTCCCAAAAATTCAATGTCGGACAAAGAAAGCTGCTCTGGGGCTCTTGATGCGAGAGCCCTACATTTTGAGGATGATATTGCCAAGGATGGGGAAAAGCAGGATGAAATGGTAACATCTATGAACTTTGAATTCTCTGTTTTTTGAAAGCCATTAGACGTCGTTATTGTGAACTACAGTCGTCAGAATTAAAAAAAACGACGGTTTATATTTACCGTCATTTGAAAATACATACCACGTCTTTTTTATTAATAAACTGTCATTTGGATTGCAATACCACGACGGTAGAAAGGATTGAGTTATTTTCGTATTTAGTTTACTTGTTTTACAAGCTATCTTCACCAACACAATCCCACTCTCTGTATCTCTCTCTCTCTCTCTCTCTCTCTCTCACTCTTTTTCTCTAAATTGCTGTTATCTGTGTTTCTGCTAAAAAAAGCTGGTTCACTCTGGAATCTGGATTTCTGAAAAATTTTATGTGATTTAGACGACGGTTTTATTCCTTACCGACGTAATAGATAAATTACCACGACGGTTTAATTTATTTACCGTCGTTTAATTTAATCTGTTTTGTCTTACCATGACGGTTTCATTTAATTTTTTTTGACTTCTTGTACAATCTGTCTTATGTATATTTCTTTATTTCTTAAAACAGAAATACAGGGATGTAGAAAAGCATGTTGAAAAGGTAAATTCTCATAACTTTGCATTTTTATTGGTTTTTCAATTTTCAGACATCCGTATTTTCTTTAAACCGTCGTTTGTTTTAAACTTCACGGCAATGTTGTTTTTAATTGAATTTTTAAATTGTTGTAAAAGCTTTCTTATAGATCTCTCTTTATTTATTAAAACAGAAATCCAGTGTTGGAGAAAAGCAATTTGAAAAGGTAAATTCATTATCTATGAATTTTGCATTTGAATTAGACGTCGGATTTTTTTATACGACGTAATAAATTCTGCACCATGACGGTTTTGTTTACCGTCGTTTAAATTCTTTTCAGACGACGGTATTTTCTGTAAACCGTCGTGTGTAGGTAATTACCACGACACTTTATGTTGGTTTATTTCTTAAAACAGAATATTGAAGTACCAGATTACTCAAAGCTAGACTTGTCATCTTCTTTACAAGCCCTTTGTCGTTATGCGGAAACAACACTAAAGGTTCAGGAGAAGATTTTGACTTTTACAATTGAGAATGAGGTGTTTGGTGAAGATCGTAATACCTTCATCTTGATTGAAGATATTACACAGTTTGCAGGCATGGAAGAAATCGGGGCTACTGTGGTTGCAGTATATATGAGGTTTGTCCTTATCAAATTTTCATTTTACACTCTCCTTTCTGTTGAAAAAAAAAACACTCATGGGATCAGTTTTAGGTGCCTATTTGATATTTTGAAAGCTACAAATATGGTGAACATGGTTGGCCTTATCGACCCAGCTCAAGTTAGTGCCAACTCTGGGACATTAACTGGCAGATCACGTGTGGTAACCAATCGGCTTCAAAAGACAGATGGTGAACAGATTTTCTTCATGCCTTACAATCCAAGGTTAGTCCCCTTAATAGGATTTTGTTTCTATGATACAGTGCATATAAACAGATTTTCTTTAACCTTTATATTTATTTTGTGCATCCGTTATTGGGTCTTGATCAAAGAAGGAGACTGTGTATTTTATGGATCCACTACCCGGAAATCGAGTTGTTGATGAGGAGTGCAAAAACATAGTGAACAGTGCTCTCAAAATGTATAATTCACACATAGGCAGACAAGGCCGTAAATCACCTATTTGGAAAACTCTACAAGGCACACCAAAGCAACCTAGCAGTGTAGAGTGTGGCTATTATGTCATACGCTTTATGAGAGACATCATCATGGATCCTGCCCTGGAGTTTGAGAAGATGGTAAACAAAAAATGTTCAGATTTATTTTATGTGGTTTTTTGTATGAACAACGACGGTAAATGCAAAATACCATCATTGCATCGATATATTACGTCGGTTATTGAATTTCTGTGTATTTATAAAATCTAAATAATCATTGTTTATGGATTGCAGTTTGAGAAGGGAAAAGATCAAGCGCCATACCCCCAAGAAGCAATTGATGAAGTGAGGAAAGAATGGGCAGAGTAATTACAAACGGCGGAAAATAAAAACCATCGTTGTGATGCAATTATAACGACTAAAATGAACTACAACGACGTCAAATGTTATTTCAAAAACAGAAAATGCAAAGTTATGAGAATTTATCATTTCATCTTGCTTTTCTCCATCCCTGGATTTTTGTTTTAAGAAATAAAGAAAGATAAATAAGAAAGCTTGTACAAAAAGTTAAAAATTTCACTAAACAAAATAAACTGCCGTGGTAATTCAATACACATGACGGTTTATGGAAAATACCATCATTTTAAAAGAATATAAACGACGGTAAATAAACATCGTCATGGTATATAATTTATTACATCGGTTAACAACATAGCCGACGTCTAATTCAATTAAAAGTTCATTGAAATTCAAATTTCAGAGTAAAAAAAAGCTTGCTTCACCATAAATACAGTTAACAACAATTGCATTTGAAGAGAGAGAGAGAGAGGGATTGAGTGAGTGAAGAAAGATTGAAAAACTAGTAACTAAATACGTCACTAACTCAATCCTATATACCGTTGTGGTATTTAAACTTAACGACAGTTTATTAATAAAAACCGTCGTTGTGAGATTCTTCTAACGACTTAAATGAAAACAACGATGTCAAATGTTATGTCAAAAACAGAAAAATGCAAAGTTCTGAGAATTTGACATTTCATCTTGCTTTTCTCCATCCCTAAATTTCTGTTTTAAGAAATAAAGAAAGATATATAAGACAACTTTTACAACAAGTTAAAAAAATTAAACTAAACCGTTGTGGTAAGGGGAAACAGAAGATGGTTCCTAAGAAAAAGCGACGTTTAAAACAATTTACACGATGGTAAATAAAAAACGTCGTGGCGTAGAATCTATTACTTCGGAAAACAAGAAAACCGTCGTCTCAATCAAAATAAAACTTTACAGATACGCAGATTCCAAAGTGAACCAACCTTCTTTAGCAAAAATACAGATAACAACAATAGCAGAGAGAGAGAGAGAGAGAGAGAGAGAGAGAGAGAGAGAGAGAGAGAGAGAGAGAGAGAGAGAGAGAGATACAGAGTGTGGGATTGAGTCAGTGAAGATAGCTTGTAAAACAAGTAAACTAAATATGACAGTAACTCAATCCTTTCCACCGTCGTGGAATTGCAATCCCAACGACGATTTATTAATAAAAAAGATGTGGTATGTCTTTTCAAACTGTGGTAAATATAAACCGTCGTTGTGTTGTACTTATAACGATTGTAATTAACAATAATGACGTCTAATGGATTTCAAAAAACATAATATGCAAAGTTTAGAGATGTTACCATTTCATCTTGCTTTTCTCCATCCTTGGCATTATCATTCTCAAAATTTAGGGCTCTCACATCAAGCGCCCCAGAGCAGCTTGCTTTGTCCGACATTGGATTTTTGGGACTTTTCTCTTGACCTTGGATTTAACAGGGATTAGTTTTCAGTTTGAGCATGCTTGGATCAAAATTGGGCAACAGTTGGCGCAGCTGATTCAGCAAATTTTCCCTCTCAGCTTCTACCAATTGCTTGGTTCTAGCCTCCATCTTCAAAGTCTCTTCTTTAAGGACAAGTCTTACACTTTCCTTTAATTGATGGGCAAACTTTACCCTCTGTTGTCTAGGTAAATTGAAGTATTGCCTAGTGGAAATCCCAGCCCCTACCCCTCTAACTCTCATTGGATGCTCTGGACCCAAAGCCATAGTCAACACATCATTACTGCCAAAGATAGTAAGAGTGCATTCAGAGACTTGTTTTTGCAATTCATCCTAACACAAAGACACATTAAAAAGTCAACAAAAACATAAAGTTAGTTCCACATGCAAGTCTAATTAAAATTCCAATACAGTTTAATAAAAATTTAAAACAGAATGAGTGAATTTAGGCTTACAATTAATTTTGCTTTCTCTACAACCTTTGGATCGGGGATGTTACCGTGTTCGTCTTTTCTAGCTTTCTTCCATAAGGTAGATCGATTAATTTCTACCCTGGGCATGGTTTCCTCCGAATCATCCTCCAAACCAGCATATCCTTTTCGAGACAATCGATGATTGTACTTGCATTTCTCCCTCCTCTGTGCTTGTTCAGTATGCACAGACACAAATTGTTCGGATAAGCTTGAAGCTACAAAGGCATCCCAGTATGCTTTCTCTATGAATTTATATAGTTCAAGGGGTTGTCTTAACTTCTCCTTCTCATTGATGAATGGAAGGATATGATGCCTCGTTAGTGTAGACTTGAAATCCTTCCATTTCTTACCAGCAGATGATAACACCATTTTCTTCCCCCTTGACCTACCACATAAGCCATGTCAACGGCTTCCCAAATCTGTTCCTTTATATTCTTGGGGATTTTAGTCCATAATTGGGACTCTAGAGCGTGCCAACACACCAATGTAGGACTGCATCTCAGTATGTGCAGTGCCATATGGTTTCCCCATTATATTGTACTCAATAACTGGCTTGATTTTCTGATATTTTCTCTTCACAACACGGGGCATTCTGTTTATACCTCGACTTGACTTTGGCTCCTCAGAAAATGTTGTCGTGCTGCCTGGTTCTGTCTCAGCAGATGAAACAAACTTCATCTTCTTTGAGGACTTGGTTTGAGGTTTTGAAACTTTAAGCTCCTTACATTGATTGTTTTTCAAGCTAGAATCCTTCCTTTGCGCTTGAGAAACTATGGTTACAGACAAATCAAACCAGCAAGTGAAAATATTTTAGATGTAACTAAGAAAAAACACAAGGGTTATTTATAAAAAAACGACGTATTATCAAACCTGCAAAAAGCAGACGTATTTTAGACGTCTCTATTTTCCTAACACCGTCATTTAATTTTGTCAATGTTTTCATTTTTTGCTCTTTATATAGTAATTAGAAGTCGGTTTGTATTTTCGTACGATGTTGTACATATTAAAGAAGTCCGTTATTTACCGTTGTTGTTTTACGTATCAAAAGATGGCGGTCGATTTCACGACGGTTTGAAAACCTTCTAGACGATGATGGATTCCCATTGTCTATTTCAATTTTTGTAGTAGTGGTTGGATTTCACTCAAAACTCACCAAATGACTCCTCCCACCATATTATGATGTTGCCCAAGTTTTGGGCTCGATCAGAATTCAATAGGACAAAGAAATTGGACACTTCAAGTTCATACCGTGAATGGAGTGGTTGATGTATTGCATAGTTCTTTAAAGATTGGATTTAACTAAAAACACACCAATTCACTCCTCCCACCATATTATGATGTTGCCCAAGTTTTGGGCTCAATCCGAAATCAATAGGTCAAAGAAATTGGACACTTGAAGTCCCTACGAAGTTCGTGCCGTAATTGTTGTGGTTGGTGTATTGCATAGGTTTAGAGGTTGGATTTCCCTCAAAACTCACCAAATGACTCCTCCCCCCATATTACGATGTTGCCTAAGTTTTAGGCTCGATCCGAAATCAATAGGTGATAGAAATTTGACACTTCAAGTTCTTACGAAGTTCGTACCGTAAATGGAGTGGTTGATGTATTACATAGTTTTAGTGACTGGATTTCACTCAAGACACAACAAATGACTCCTACCACGATATTATGATGTTGCCCAAGTTTTGGGCTCAACCCGAAGTCAATAGGTCAAAGAAATTGGGCCTTTCAAGTTCGTAAAAAGTTCGTACCGTAATTGGAGTGGTTGGTGTATTGCATAGTTTTAGCGGTTGGATTTCACTCAAAACTCACCAAATGACTCCTCCCACCATATTATGATGTTGTCCAAGTTTTGGGCTTTATCCTACGTCAATAGGTCAATGAAATTGGACCCTTCAAGTTCGTACGAAGTTCGTACTATAAATGGAGTGGTTGATGTGTTGCATAGTTTTCGCAATTCGATTTCACTCAAATCTCACCAAATGACTCCTCCCACAATATTACGATTTTGCCCAAGTTTTGGGCTCAATCCGAAATCAATAGTTCAAAGAAATTGGACACTTCAAGTGCGTACGAAGTTTGTATAGTAAATGGATTGGTTGGTGTATTGCATTGTTTTAGCAATTGGATTTCAGTCAAAACTCACCAAAAGACTCCTCCCACCATATTATGATGTTGCCCCAGTTTTGGTCTCGATCCGAATTCAATACGTCATTGAAATTGGACACTTCAAGTTCGTATGAATTTTGTTTCGTAATTGGAGTGGTTGGTGTATTGCGTAGTTTTAGCAGTTGGATTTGACTCATAACTCACCAAATGAATCCTCCCACCATGTTAGGTCATTGCCCAAGTTTTGGGCTCGATCCGAATAAATAGTTCCGAATATTGGACACTTCAAGTTCGTACGAAGTTCATACTGTACATGGATTGCATGATGTATTGCATGGTTTTAGCAATTGAATTTCACTCAGAACTCACCAAACGACTCCTCCCATCGTTTGATGATGTTGCCCAAATTTTGGGCTCGATATTAAATCAAAAGGTCAAAGAAATTGGACACTCCAAGTTCGTACGAAGTTCGTACTGTGAATGCAGTGGTTGGTGTATTGCATAGTTTTAGCGATTGGATTTCTCTCAAAACTCACCAAATGACTACACCCACCATATTATGATAAAGCCCAAGTTTTGGCCCTAATCCGAAATCAATAGGTCAAAGAAATTGGACACTTCAAGTCCGTACGAAGTTCGTGCCTTAATAGGAGGGGTTGGTGAATTGCATAGTTTTAGCAGTTGGATTTCCCTCAAAACTCACCAAATGACTCCTCCCACCATATTACGATGTTGCACAAGTTTTTCGCTCAATCCAAAATCGATAGTTCCAAAAAATTGGACACTTCAAGTTCGTACGAAGTTCATACTATAAATGGACTACTTGGTGTATTGCATAGTTTTAGCGATTGGATTTCACTCAAAACTCACCAAAAGACTACTCCCACCTATTATGATGTTGCCCAAGTTTTGGACACTATCCAAAATCAATATGTCAAAGAAATTGAACACTTCAAGTCCGTACGAAGTTCGTGCCGTAATTGGAGTGGTTGGTGTATTGCATAATTTTAGAGGATGGATTTCCCTCTAAACTCCCCAAATGACTCCTCCCACCATATTACGATGTTGCCCAAGTTATGGACACTATCCGAAATCAATCGGTCAAAGAAATTGGACACTTCAGGTCCGTCCGAAGTTTGTATCGTTAATGGAGTGGTTGATGTACTGCATAGTTTTAGCGATTGAATTTCACTCAAAACTCACCAAATGAGTCCTCCGACCATATTATGATGTTGCCCAAGTTTTGGGCTCGATCCGAAATCAATATGTCAAAGAAATGGGACACTTCAAATTCGTACAAAGTTCGTGCCGTAATTGGAGTGGTTGGTGTGTTGCATAGTTTTAACTGTTGGATTTCTCTCAAAACTCGCCAAATGACTTCTCCCACCATATTATGATAAAGCCCAAGTTTTGGGCTCGATCCGAAGTCAATATGTCAAAGAAATGGGACACTTCAAGTTTGTACGAAGTTCGTGCTGCAATTGGAGTGGTTAGTGTATTGCGTAGTTTTAGAGGTTGGATTTCCCTCAAAACTCACCAAACGATTCCTCCCACCATAATACGATGTTGCCCAAGTTTTGGACTCAATACGAAATCAATCGGTCAAAGAAATTGGACACTTCAAGTTCGTACGAAGTTCATACCGTAAATGGAGTGGTTAATGTACTGCATAGTTTTAGTGATTGGATTTCACTCAAAACTCCCCAAAAGACTACTCCCACCTATTATGATGTTGCCCAAGTTTTGGACACTATCTAAAATCAATATGTCAAAGAAATTGAACACTTCAAGTCCGTACGAAGTTCGTGCCGTAATTGGAGTGGTTGGTGTATTGCATAATTTTAGAGGATGGATTTCCCTCTAAACTCCCCAAATGACTCCTCCCACCATATTACGATGTTGCCCAAGTTATGGACACTATCCGAAATCAATCGGTCAAAGAAATTGG
>BPUM01000569.1:0-29424 GCA_020521455.1 Prunus kanzakura
ATTAACAAGTTAGCGAGTTTTGACCAATAAAATATATATATTAATTTATAGTTTCCAAGAAAAAAAAAAAAAGTTGCCTGAATAAGTAACTCGAAGGAACACAATTCATACAAAAATCATTCTAAACAAAATTGGACTTCTGACCAGAAAAACAAAACTAGTTAATATTTAGTATTTTTTTTAAGTATAAACGATAGTTTAAATTAAAGGAGAGGAGGATTTCTCACACTCATAGATAATGTTATGAGATTCGAACTTGAAACCTCCAATCAAGGCCTTTCTTTCACTAGTTTAACAACTGCTTCTCTTTGAACAAAAAAAAAAAAACCACTGCTTCTTAAAATTTTATATTAACAGAAAACAAAGGAAAGACTTGAAATTTATAAATTTTATACATAACAAAAACAGGACCATCATCATCATCATCATCATCAATAATTTATTCTCAACTATTTTCTACAATCTTTCCCCATAAACAGGACCATACTGACTTTGAGAACTCAAAAACACTTCTCTGAACTCAATGTCTCCTAACTGGAAATCCCTCTTCTTCCTCCTCCTTCTAATACTCTTCAAATTATGCTTCAGCAAATCCCAGCCATTCACATCATCATCATCATCATCATCAAATTCAGACCTTCAATTCCCATGCAAGCCACCCCACTACAGCTCCTACCCTTTTTGCAACACCTCCCTCCAATCACAACCAGAGCTCAGTCCCTAATTTCACTCCTTACCCTCCGAGAAAAAATCCAACAGCTCTCAAACAATGCCTCTGCAATTCCAAGACTTGGCATCCCACCCTATGAATGGTGGTCTGAGTCACTCCATGGCATAGCCACCAATGGCCCTGGTGTCTCCTTCAATGGCACCATCCCTTCAGCCACAAGCTTCCCACAAGTGATTGTCACGGCAGCTGCTTTCAATAGGACTCTCTGGTCCTTAATTGGGTCTGCCATAGCTGTTGAGGCTAGAGCAATGTACAATTTGGGGCAAGCTGGGCTGACATTTTGGGCACCCAATATCAATATCTTCAGGGACCCAAGATGGGGCAGAGGTCAAGAGACCCCTGGGGAGGACCCCATGGTTGCTTCTGCTTACGCAATTGAGTTTGTGAAGGGTTTCCAAGGTGGGAATTGGGGAATTAGACATGATGGGTTTGGAGAGAGGAGAGTTTTGGAAGGTCATGATGGTGGGAGTGATGATGGTCTTATGCTCTCTGCTTGTTGCAAGCATTTCACTGCTTATGACTTGGAGTTGTGGCGGAATTTCAGTAGATATAGCTTCAATGCTGTGGTAAGACTTTCTTTAACCTTCTGATTGTCATGGAATTTTAGCCAATTTCAATTTCAGTCGGGTTTTACTCTGTTTTAGCTTGTGCAAAATCAGTTTTGTCTATATCTGCAAAATTATTCTGGAGGTATCTCTTTCCATTACCGGTGGAAAAATTTAAAGAGATTTTGAAGTGGAGATCAAACAAAAAGAAGATATCCAATTCTCATACCATGGAAACCAGCAGCAACATTGAAGCAAACATTTTGGATAAAAATTTGCAATAAAAGGACCTTCTGGAATTTGGAGTCTAATTAATTTTTGTGTACTAGGTTTCAGAACAAGATTTGGAGGATACGTATCAGCCACCTTTTCGTAGTTGTATACAACAAGGTAAAGCTAGCTGCTTAATGTGTTCTTACAATGCAGTAAATGGAGTTCCTGCTTGTGCACAGAAGGATCTCTTGGACAAAGCTCGGAATGAGTGGGGCTTCAAGGGGTAAGAAGTTTCTTCTTGCTCTATATTTGAATAGAAGTTGGAAATAATAGATATTTCAAACGGTATATTTTAACGCATCATCCCTTGTGGGTTAACTACAGATATATCACCTCAGACTGTGATGCTGTGGCCACAGTCTTTGAGTATCAGAATTACACAAAAAGTTCCGAAGATGCAGTTGCTGATGTTCTTAAAGCAGGTCTTATGATTGTTTCTTCCATTATACTTGTCTGTTGTTTTCTTTTGCAATGACCATTGACAACAAATATGTGGATTATTTTTCTTAAAAAGTTATAATTGAATCAGTTATTTGTAGGGATGGATATTAATTGTGGTACAATACTTGCTTCGACATACTCTATCGACGATCAAACAAGGGAAGGTGCAAGAGGAAGATATAGACAAGGCTCTTCTCAATCTTTTCTCAGTTCAACTCCGTCTTGGGCTGTTTGATGGAGATCCCAGAAATGGGCAATTTGGTAGTTTGGGACCTAAGGACGTCTGTACATCAGAGCACAAGACTTTGGCACTTGAGGCAACAAGGCAGGGAATTGTGCTTCTTAAAAATGATAAGAAGTTTTTGCCTTTAGGAAAGGGTGTTGATTTTTCCTTGGCTGTTATTGGTCCATTGGCAAACAATGCAAGTTTGCTGGGTGGGGGTTACACAGGTATGATTTGCTACATGTATTACTGGTGTGCAGTATCACATAAAGCTTCTTGGATTATTAATAGATGTTCAGTTATTGAAGATTCCTCAGGCTTTGATACCTGGTAGAGTCATCATAGGTAGAAATAATATGTACTTGTGGACTATTGTTGGCAATTTGATCATGAAAATTGGGTATCTATGAGCCAACAACATTCTTTACTCAATCTTGAATGCCATCCACTTTGAAAAGAATAACATTTCTACTCTGGCTTCCAAATATTTTTTCCTTTTTTCAAGTTTTCCTGACGTTTCACATTAAACTAAAGGGTTTGTTTTGGTTGTATAGGGATTCCCTGCAGCTCAAAGGGTCTCTTTGAGGGTCTTCAAGAGTACACAAAAAGAGCATCGTATGCAGCTGGTTGCCTTGATGTACCGTGTAAGTCTCGTGCTGGGTTCCGAGAAGCAATTCATACTGTCAAGATGGCTGATTTTGTTGTTATAGTTGTTGGTCTTGATTTGACGCAAGAAAGAGAAGATCATGACCGAGTTAGTCTTCTCTTACCCGGTAAACAAATGGCCCTTGTATCTTCTGTGGCAGCTGCAAGTAAAGAACCGGTGATTCTAGTTCTTACTGGTGGTGGACCACTTGATGTAACATTTGCCAAAGAAGACCCGCGAATCGCAAGCATTCTTTGGATTGGGTACCCTGGGGAATCTGGCGGGAGAGCACTAGCAGAAGTCCTCTTTGGAGATTTCAATCCGGGTAGGTTATTGGAAAACATGAGTTTCCTATTATGGAGTTTATGTTTTGCATGAAATGAAATCACCTCTATTTATTGTACTACTCTAGGATGGAGTCACTTCCTGAAATATAATCATAAAGATGAAATTGAAATATGATATGGAAAGAAGGCCCCATCACAAATGCTATGAGTTCTGTTTTGTGCAAATGCTCATCAGAGTTATTTTATTTCTGCTAGGCATCCAAACACATACACTTCAATTTTCAAAGGCAAAATTTAACATGATCGCTTGATATGATTATAAATAGGTGGAAGGCTACCTATGACTTGGTATCCTGAGTCATTCACCAATATACCGATGAATAATATGAACATGAGGGCTGATCCTTCTCAAGGTTATCCGGGAAGAACCTACCGATTTTACACAGGGAGCAGGCTGTATGGATTTGGAGATGGCTTAAGCTACAGTAAGTTCACTTACAACTTCGTATCAGCGCCAAAAAAGTTAAGGTTATCAAGACCTCTCAAGGTTGATTCCAGCAGAAACATACTACACCAAGCAGGAGATACACTTGATTATTTACACATTGATGAGGTGACATCTTGTGATTCCTTGAGATTTTTTGTTGAAATCACTGTGATGAATATAGGAGACATGGATGGAGGCCATACTGTGATGTTGTTCTCCAGAATGACAAAAGTTGTCAAGGGTGCTCCGAAACAACAGCTGATTGGATTTAAACGTGTGCATACTGGTTCATACAAATCTACTGCAACAAGCATTCTAGTTGATCCTTGCACACATTTTAGCTTTGCAAATGATTATGGGGAATGGATATTGCCACTGGGTGATCATAATTTAGTGGTAGGAGATATAGAACACATTGTCTCAATTGAAATTTATTGATGCTATTTATGTCAAACAGGTGACACGATTGTTGAAGCACATGTATCATTCATTTTGTTTTACAGAAATTAAAGCTTTCTGAACATATTGATCTCTGATACTGCTAAAATATCCATAAAATACAGTCAGTAGCTAAATGTATATTTTGAATTTAGAAAGAATTTTCTGCAAATTTTCTAGATAAGATTCAGATATGAAATTGAACTTTTCTCCATGGCTGTGTGACAGATGCTTTGTCACTGGGCTATAAGCATGTCATTTTTTATATATTATTATTTGATAATTGAAAAGCCATTAATAAGAATTGAGATGGAAATTCTTAAATGAAAATGAAGACCCCTCAACTAATGAAGTTGGTAGAATGATGCAATTTGGAGGATATAAGGTCATAAAATAGAAGGTTGCCTCACAAGAAGCCTGTGGATTAGTTAGTTAGTTTAGTAAGTATTGCTTTGGGATGAAAGCTGCAGCAATTACCCCAGTTAATAAATTAATAATCATTTCGAAAAATATGTCTTTGCTCATCTATTAGAAAAGAAAATGCTTACACATTCCTCAACTTGGCTATTCAATTTCAAAGTGTGAATTGCCAGAGCACAAACTTAACCTGGTAACCTACAAACTTAACAAAGTGATTTTTCCAAAATAAGATAAACTTCTTTACTTTATAATTACTAGCCTCCCCGCAAGCGCTTTCGCGCCTGCGAGAGGCTTTTATTAAAAAAATTAAAATTTATTTTAGAATTAAAAAATATAATGGGTAGTTGTGTTCCATAAAAATAGGCCATTATCTATTTTTTTTAAAATATAAAAAGTGTGAATTTACCATATTATTTTTATTTAATTAATAATTTCAATTTTTAATGTTTACATTAACCAAGGGAATTTTCTGGTATTTTGAATGTTTCACCATTCTCTGTCTTTTGCTTTATATATATAGATAATATAGGATGGGCCTTTGTGTACCTCACTAGTAAATGGGCCTTTGTGAGCCTCTAAAATATTTTTTATACGCATTGACTAGAAAAGAATTGCAAATATCTAGGAAAAGAAATATTGCAAATATCTAAATGATGGTGCGCAATATCGATTAGCCATAGACCTCTAGTTACTGGATGTAATCCTCCACAAAAAGTAAGAAATTCCGCATATTTTGATCAATTCAAGATGAAAAATGGGGTTACTCCCTCAGGGCTAAAGTTGAGCCATAAGATCCCGATTTAATATAAATTCATGGAAATAAGGGCACAAATATTCTCATGAATGTCTTTGCATATAGGACCTACTGTGATCCAATATATATTATTAAGTCAAGCCATTGTAATAATTATAAATTCTTCATCCAAAGGATAAGTTTCAGAGTAACAAACAATTGAAGATTTTATGTTTAAATAAAATAAAGTGATCAACTTGTAAATGATCTGTGAATCACAAAAAATTCCAAAGCTCTAGTAATTTGTTGAAAATTTGTGTAGTAGGATTGACAGACGCCATATATGGACATCAATTATTCTGGAAATATAACTATATTATACTAGACATTTGGAGGAGCTTTCAAATCAAATGTGGAAATATAAGATTTTATATGTAGGTTTAGTTGCATCAGCCCAACGGCTGTGTTTAATATGTGCCATGACTCACACGCATCCACAAATTTGTCAAACTAGACCTCCTGAAATTATGAAAAATAATTCAAACAAGAGATCTTTCCTCCCCCCCCCCCCTTCTAACAGCCTCAGTTGTCCAACATATAAGTGACTCTACTCTTTTTTTTTCTTCTGATATTATGCTTGTGTCCAGAATTAGCAATTTCATTTTGGAGTTCAGATTAAGCATTTTCGGTTACGATTAAGTACTAGAAAGATATGTCTAACACCTTCAAGTTTCAATGTGATCATTGTGGGAGTCAATTTCCTCTCACGAGAATATTCGTCTAAAGATTCCTTCGTCTTCCTCACATCTCTCTCTCCCTGCAAAATAGATCGGAGTAAAAGGACCACACCCGGGGGGTGTTGGCCAAAGGCCCTCCGATGCCTAAGTTAGGATGGGTGTTCAATGAAAACCGGGTGGCCGGAGCCGTGTGTGGAGGCCGGAGCCTTGTGTGAGAGAGAGAGAAAGAAGATGGTGGCTAGGGTTTGTGAAGGATAATTTCTGCAGAGTTTCAGTAGGAATTTAGACGTACCTTAACCCTTGTGTGTAGCTAGGTATTTATAGGAGCCTCGGAGGCTAGGGTTTCAGATGAATAATTCCGTAGATGGAAATGAATTATTCCTCCCCGATTATGTGAGATTTGATTAATTAGGGATTTGATTTAAATCAAATCCCTAATTAGGGTAGGAATCAAATCAATTCCCATTTTAATTAGGTAATTACCAATTTAATTGGGTAACTCCCCAATTAAATTGAGTAACTCCCAATTAGGTCAAATAATCCCCAAATGGAAGGAATTATTTGACCTAGGGTGATTTAATTCGGTTCCCACAATCATGGTTGGCATTTGATATATATAAGGTCACCTTTCAAGGAAGTTGAGATTCAAATCCCAAAATCAATTGGCAATTCTTATAAGCTAAATGAAAGGAGTCGTTGGGCTTCACACGTGGGCAAACATGCCTCTGATACCATAAAAGAAGTTGAGGTTCCAACCCCAAAATCAAATGGCAATGGAAAAGAATGGCCCATCTTCTTACAAAATCTCTTTACTTTATAATATAGGACAATACTTCACATCCTCTCCGAAAAACACCTTGACTCTAGTACTAACTAGCAACACGGATCAAGATGCCAATTTGCCAAACCTCGCTAATCTTGGAAATAGAGGGTTCACAGAAATCCTCTGATGAATATGTTGGAACTTTAGGGAGACCATGGACGATGCTAAATATATGAAAAAGACAGCATTATATTCCCAATCACTTTGGCTCCAAATCTTTTAGCTTCATACCCAGATATACCTCTACATGCTCTATCGATCCTTTATTGAACCATAATAAGACACCATAAACGTAAGAAATCAACAAGTTTATTGCTGCATTGGTCATTTTAGTCTGCAATTTATGATCAGAACGTACCTTTTTTTTTTGTCCAAGTGCCTGAATAATAAAGTGGCATCAACTCACACTTTGAACTTTATAAGCAAACATGTACTTCGCCAAATTGTTATGATGAGGAATTCCCTTTTGTTAAAAAAAAAGATTCACTGATTTACAATAATGAATTTGACAAACGTACTCAAAGCAATGATGATTAGAATATAATTTTGCCCTTTTCAAACAAAACCGTATTATATATAAATCGAAATAAATGTTGAGGTGGCTGATATCAGAGCTAGTAAGATGAGAGAAAAAGAGAGGGGATTTGAGTTGCAGGCAAGAGAGGGAGAGAGAAGAAGAGGGATTTGAGTTGCAGGCAGGAGAGGGAGTGAGAAGAAGAGGGACGACGGAGCAGGCGTGAAAAAGAAAAAAAATTGAAGTGTCAAAAGTAGTTGACACTTTTTTAGGAGTCAAAAGTAGTCGACACAGTAACATATATCATATACAGAAGCTTAATATCTTCAAACTAAAATAATTTATTAATCAAATAATTAATCCATGTTCTCAAACTCATATACTTTACAGATGATCAACTACAAATTAAGAACAAGAAAAGCCCAGAGAAAAATACCACACACAGCTATAAGTTAATTAATTTTAATTAGAGATAAATACCTCCTTGACCTTGAGCAGGGTAGGGATAACCATACTTTGGGTCGCTCATCTCTGCTAATGACAGTGGCGGAACCACACTAAGGGCTACAGTGTGGTTTTTTAAGAAAAAAAAAAAAAAACCTATATATTTAACTTATTTTCAATATTAGCCCAATCAGTGGCGTTGTACAGATTACCTTATTTCCATTTTCAACATTCAAGTAAATGTCTTTGTCATTTTACTTTTATTTATTTTTATATTACTCTATTTACTTAAGTTTACAATGTAAATAAGGAAGTACCCCCCATTTGGATTCAAATAAAAAGAGATTTTCTATTTAAACCCCACACTTCTCTTAGTTCACCCCATGTTCTAAGTTCACCCCATCTTTTAATTTAAATTTTCACAATTTCTAAGAAAACCCCACTATCTTCCCAAACTACCCTTAAATACACCCCAAACTGAAAAAATAAGAAATAAAATAGATTTTTCTATTTAAACCCCACAATTTTCTTTGTTCCCAGCAGAAAAAAACACAAACAAATGGAACCCCAAACTCGAAATTTAATACTTTCTAGAGAAAGAGAACAACTTTACCTCTCTTCAAGAACTGTAACTAGAATTCCAACACTTGGGTATTGTTGAGTTGAGAACTTGAGAGAGAGAGAGAGAGAGAGAGAGAGTTTGTAAACAAAAAGTTGGAAGGAGCTTGTGGTTGGGGAAAGTAGGGGATAATAATCTGACAATAAGATGTAGAAGAGTTTGTATTTTTCTAAAACTTAATATGAAGAGTGGTGGGGTGTGTGTATAGATGTACTAGGTTTAATTATTAAGTTGGATGACCTTTTTTGTCTTTTTACACAATAATAAAACTTACAGCTTAATGATTTAAGTATTGGGGTGAACTAAGAGAAGTGTGGGGTTTTAAATAGAAAATCTCAATAAAAATACTAGAAAATCAAATTCCCACCAAATCAAAATATGAAAAATCAGTTTTAGTGCAAAATACGATTTAGGCTAAAAATGATGGCTCATTAAGTCAATATATACTTCATACTAAAATCCCAAAAAATCAAGTTTTCATATTTGATGTGTGAGGAATAAAAGCCGCAAAAAATTATCTTGAGAAAATGATTATTCCGAAAACCCATTTTTCATACTTAGTCAATATTTTTACATAAAACAACTTTTCATGTATGATATGAATGCATGAAGGAACCTAAGGTCAATCTAAGTAAAAAACCTTAGATGTTCAATCCACTATGGTGTTAAACCCTATTTGATTTATGTTAAAACTTATTGAAAATTAGTCTATGGAGCTATGAACTAGCTTGGTTTTATATGATTTAATGTTTACTTTTATTTCTAGAAAGACTATAGAAATTGTAAGTACCAAAAAAAAAAAAATCATTAAATTTTAAACTAATAACTTTAGCTAGCCCATCCGTTAAAAAATTCTTGATTCCATCCTTGGCTAATGAAACGGGGACAAACTTGAGGTTTTGGACTGAAACGAAGGGACATATTTGAGGGGATGGAAAACTGACAGAGAATGATGAGGAAAAGGAAATGGGGAAGGTTCTGGTTTTTATACTGATAATTAGAAGGTTCTGGTTTCAAACCAATTAAATATGAACACATATATTCATAAAATTGCATGCATCACTTTTGATGCATTTTACTTTCTTTTCCACCCACTTAACATTCCTTGCAAATTAACATATGAACACATATGTTAATTTGCATCACTTGCAAATTAACATATTTCTCTTGTCTATTAATTTGAACCACAAACATAACCTGAAGGACCGCCAACTAATACCCAGATAAAGATGAAAAGCATAAAGGAATCTGGTTGGGACCATAGGAGATGGTGATGCCCATTACTAGAATTTTGAGTCGGCATATGAGTTTTTTTTTTATAGTTATAATTGTATGAGTTTTGAGTCGGCATAGGAGAAGAGAAATATGTTAATTTGCAAGCATGCACAAACTCATATTCATATGTCTTTTGCACTTGGGCAACTACTTGGAAGCTCACACTTCTTTCAGGTTATGTGACCAAATGCAGAGTTCGATTCCTCACATCTTCCTTTCCCTTTGCATGCATTGGGTCATTGTCAGTGATGTCAGTGACATCTCTTTGCACAATTAGTTACATCTCTTTACCCATCTCCCTTTCACTTAAATCTCTCACCCAGGTGGCATGCTCTATCGAACCCACTGATCCAAGAAAGAATTGGGAGGGCATCAAAGCATGTTTGACATCTCTTTGCACAATTAGTTACATCTCTTTACCCATCTCCCTTTCACTTAAATCTCTCACCCAGGTGGCATGAGATTTGGACCCCACTGATCCAAGAAAGAATTGGGAGGGCATCAAAGCATGTTTTAAGCGAAACTCGTCCAAGAAAGAAGAAAGGTCCCTCCCAATTCTTAAAACATGCTTTGATGCCCTCCCAATTCTTTCTTGGATCAGTGGGGTCCAAATCTCAATTCTTTCTTGCATTGCATCAAAGCATGTCATCAAAACTAAAAAGTAAAGTGCATCAAAACTAAAAATTCCTGCCTCACCTCTCCTTTCTTCTTCGTAAAAATTCCATCAAAACTAAAGTGCATCAAAAGTGATGCATGCAATTTTATGAATATATGTGTTCATATTTAATTGGTTTGAAACCAGAACCTTCTAATTATCAGTATAAAATCCAGAACCTTCCCCATTTCCTTTCCCTCATCACTCTCTCTCAGTTTTCCATCCCCTCAAATCTGTCCCTTCGTTTCAGTCCAAAACCTCAAGTTTGTCCCCGTTTCATTAGCAGAGATGAGCGACCCAAAGTATGGTTATCCCTACCCTGCTCAAGGTCAAGGAGGTGTTTATCTCTAATTAAAATTAATTAACTTATAGCTATGTGTGGTATTTTTCTCTGGGTTTTTCTTGTTCTTAATTTGCAGTTGATCATCATCAGTAAAGTTTATGAGTTTGAGAACATGGATTAATTATTTGATTAATAAATTATTTTAGTTTGAAGATATTAAGCTTCTGTATATAATATATGTTACTGTGTCGACTACTTTTGACTCCTAAAAGCTGTCAACTACTTTTGACACTTAAATTTTTTTTCTTTTTCACGCCTGCCCCGTCGTCCCTCTTCTTCTCACTCCCTCTCCTGCCTGCAACTCAAATCCCTCTTCTTCTCTCTCCCTCTCTTGCCTGCAACTCAAATCCCCTCTCTTTTTCTCTCATCTTACTAGCTCTGATATCAGCCACCTCAATATTTATTTCGATTTATATATAATTCTGTTTTGTTTGAAAAGGGTTAAAAGTTCTCTTTTTCTTCATTCTTAAAATTCTAATAATTGGCTAGATTATGCTATTCTTTGAATTTCTTCTGTTATATATTACACAGCTTCATCTTTCTGAAATTTTTTGTCCTAGTTGCATATATCGATTGGTTTGCATTATTATTGATAAAAATTGATTTTTTTTAAAATTAGTATTGGAAATACTGTGCTAAAGTTGCAAGGGAAAAGAGGGAGAGAGGAGAGGGAGAGCTGGGAGAGAGAAAGAGAGTTGGTTGGGAAGATGGAGAGATGATAGAGGAGGGATTTGAGTTGTAGAGAGGAACACGGACGACGGAACAGGCGTGAAAAAAAAAAAAAAAAAAAAGCTTAGTGTCAAAGTAATTGACAGCTGTCAGAAGTTAATTGGTTAGCGATACTGACGTGGAATGCTTATTTGGCATACCATGTCCCTTTTCATTTTCACTTTTCCCTGTTTTGGATGATGAGAAGAAGTACCTTATTACTTAACCTTTTTTTATTTTTTCTTAAAAAAATATTTCTTTTCTATTTTTGGGTTTATTTTGTAATTTAATTTTAAATTATTTGTTGGCCAATCTTGTAGGTTATTACCAAGCCCCTCCAGTAATGGCACCTCCACTATATGTTGCTCCACCACCACCACCCAGGAGAGAATCAGGCTTCCTTGAGGCATGGTAAACTTCCTCATCCATCTCTATACATCTGCCATTACCTCTCTTTTTAAAAATATTTACTTTTTTATTTTTCTGGTGATTTAATATGTCATTTTTACTGTTAGAAAATTAATTTTGGAAGTTTGGATTTCTTGACAGTCGTGCTGCTCTGTGTTGCTGGGGCCTTATTTACGAGGGTTGCTGGGATCCCTCCACCTTCTATTGCTGTTTGAATATATAATGGAGGCTGTTGTGTTTGAAGGTCCTCTTGTTCTTGTTCAGTAGCGGCTCCCGAACAAGAGGACCTTTGTAAAATAAAAAATTAGAGGCTGTTGTGTTTATGAGGGCTAGTGGGGGTGTATGTATTGGCGGCTGGCTGTTGTGTTTATGTGGTCCAGTGTTATTCTGGCCGTTTCTTTTTATTATTTTATTTTATTTTATTTCCAATGTCTATTTCTTGTGTGGTCTAATTTCTTATTCAATAAAGTATCCTAGTTTCTCATTCCAGGGTTAATGACCTAAATGGTCCCTCAACTATTGCCAGATTATCATTTTGATTCACCAACTAAAATTTTCAATTCAAACGTCCTTTAACTTTTTATTTTGTACCTAGATAGTCCATTCGTCAAAGTTTGTGAATTATTCGTGAAATCGAGGGGTAAAACTGTCCATATGAATTAAAATATTAATAAATAATTAAAAATTAGGAACATATTATAAAAACTTAGAAAAAACTTAGAAAATTGAAAATTTTGAATCTCACCACCAACTGTAGTCCACTCACCAGCCACACGATAAATTATACAATGATACGGTATCACCACATCAACTGGTAATACTTCCACTCAAAATCTGCCACGTGTCTTTTTTGAAAAGAAAATTAACTTTTTTTCACTGTTGGACTTTGTCTTCCAACTTTACCCTTAATAAAATAAAATAAGAACTGAAAAAACAGGAAAAAGAAATAAGATGACTGTAGCAGTTTCCCCTGTCGGCAATCTACCTTGCACTGCCGCCGCTTGGCTGCAATCCCCCTCCAATAATATCAACATCAAACGTACCCTTCTTTCACTAGTGGGTTGTCGTCATAGGAGATTTTGAAGATTTTTGTTTTATGTTTAATGGGTTTGCACTGATTTTCAAGATTTCTGGGTTTTCTAAATACGTTTAACTTTTTACTAAGAATGGGAGGCACGGAAAGGCAGGGTGGGTGGTGAGGGAGGAAGGAAGATGACTGGGTGGCGAGGGAGATGAAAAGACGGCTAGGTGGCGTCGATAGCACAGGGAAGACGGGGGGAGAGGAGTTAGGATAATTAATGTTGAAGGGTAAACTTGTAAGACAAAGTCCATGTGTAAATTCTTTTTAATTTTCTTTTCAAAAAGGACACATGGTAGATTTTGAGTGGGAGTATCACCAGCTGACGTGGTGATACCGTATCATTGTATAATTTCTCCAGCCACATGGTCTTTTTGTATTTTTTTTGTTTTTGTTTTGTTTTGTTTTTTAATTTTATTTGTTGAGATTGACTTAAAATTAATTAAAAAAAATCTCAATTGTTTAAATTAATTAAAAAAAATCAGATAAATACAAAAATAAAATAACAAAAAGCTAAAAAGAAAAAGAAAAACAACCCACCCCACCCAAATCCAGTCTTCCCCGACCATCCCCAAAACGTAACCCCTCCCTTTTCCTTACCCAGCACAGATCCTCAATGACTTGATGACCTCACAAAGAGGCTGAATTCCAAAGATTTTGGTCCATTAGATCCCAACAAAAACCCTTCTCTTCCTATGGACTTCCGTTGAGCAGCTGGTGGGAAACTCAAAGTTGCGTCACCAGCAAACAAGGACCTTCAAGCCCATTTCCATGGCTGCCATGGGGTCCGCCACTGCCTCTAGCCCCCTCTGATTCCTACGACGTCGTACGCCCTTATCCAAGCAATTTCCCCTAGTCGTCGGATCCAAGCAAAACCGGTCTCTTTGTTTCGGTGTTCCCGACTCGGCTCGCGGCTCCGATTGCTCCTTCTGCAGCAAGCGTGAGGTTCACAACCAAGTGGTTGGCTACGATGGCTGTGAACGCGACTTTCACCTCACCTGCCCCAGAATGCGCGGCCGCCAAGCCTTGAATTGGGAGGAATGGGTATGGGAGAAGTGTACAGGCAGTGGGGTTAGGAGCAAGCGTTGGCCGCTTAGAGTGTTTTTTTCAATTGGTCGAAAGGCCACTTGAAGTTACGGTTTTGTCCCTCAATTTCACGGAATAATTCATAGACTTTGACGGATGGACCATCTAGGTACAAAATAAAAAGTTTAAGGACGTTTGAATTAAAAATTTTAGTATCTGGCAATAGTTGAGGGACCATTTAGGTCATTAACCCCTCATTCTATAAAGTATCCTAGTCTGCTATGATGAAGTATCCTATTCCTAGCCTAGTTTATCCTGCACAACTTTATAAGTATCCTAGTCAGTCTAATGAAAAAAGAAAAAAAAGAAGGCGATATTCATATTTATGAAACTTAGCCTTAGTAGTCCCAAAAGAATATCTGCAGTGTTTTGTATTATGTGCTACCAAAGTCGAGTTCATCGTCAATACGCATAAGAAAGGTATCTAACTCTCCACAGTCTCAAATTTTTATTTTTTTCATTGATTTGTTTAGTATAAAGTAAATTATTTTATTTTTGATATGTGTTATTAGATTATAATGTCACATCAGAACCAAGCAAGTAAAAGAGCAAAAACTATTCATTCAATAAGTACATTTTTAATTATGTTGTTGAACGTATTATTTAATGTATACTTTGCGTGGTTTATATTTTTCTTTGATTTAATGTATACTATTTGCATGGTTTATATGATTTAATGCATAATTTTATTTTAGTTAAAAAATTTAGCTAGCATACCGGTCTAAAAATTCATGATTCCGCCCTTGCTCTTATTGGATCATTTTAATTAATTTAAGGGTTTAGGGTTTATTTATGTACAAGACTTCTAGTTGTTTCTATTTTGCGTTGTATGTGGCATATTCAACCAAAAGGAAATATAAATTTAATTTTATATTCAATATATTTATCCATGCATGTGGCATATTCCGTCCCTTACACGACAATCTTATAAGTCCTTGCAAGATTTCTGAACTTATTGGAGTTAATAACCATCAATTGATATTCCCTCATTTGTGCATAACTGGAGCAGGAAGATGGAAAAATTCAAAACCAAACTTTGGGCTAGAATTTGGAAATTGGAATGATGCAGGTGATGACGACAGTTGAGTACCCACATTTCGAATGGGGCTTGTCCCGTTGTCCTCCAAGGTCTTCAAAACTGTGGGGCAAGAAAGAAGAAAGGGTTGCTTTTGGAAAGAAATAAGAATCAACACAAATTGATCTTTTTTTAACGTCACTTTAAAAACTGAAAATATCTATAGGATGGCTTAACACACTAAAAGAGTAAAGTCTGAATTTTGACTAGTCAAGAGTAATACAGTAATAGAAAAAAACACGCCAAAGGGATTGATATCAATTCTGGAAACATGTAGAGCATAAAATAAAGGAAAAAGCAGAGAATTATTTTATATGGTAAAACCCCACATCTGGGGAAAATCCACGGGACTCCTCAGTCCAAAACAAATCTACTATAGAACGATGATTACAAGAAGTACTCACACACTTATGCTAGACACATTATAGATAATGTTTATCGACTTCTTCGTAACTCAACTTCAGTCACGGGATGTTCTTTCGACACTTATTATGTTGAACGCAATACTAGTCATGATTGCTTCAAGCTCGCTGGAGTTCTTCCAACTCTCCTTATGTTGAATCCGATAATGGTCATGATCGATTCAAGCTTACCGGAGAAAAACAGTAATCACAATCTTGGTGCCCTCAACCGTATGAGTCGCCGAACATGCAAATGAATGCAATATGAATGATAAAAGTGTTTGATAAATCACCAAGTAAACATGGAACACATGATGATTTATCTCAAATAAAAACTCAGCTTTCCAAAGTTTATGGACTAAAAATATGATCGTGAAAGCTCTACAAACAAAGAAGACAAAGGTCTTATTTATAGACTTTTTCTTTACAAGAGAAAAAACATGTTGAAAACCAAATCTCCAATTTCTAAGGCTTGATAGAAAATCACGAAAGTATCTTTCCTATTCTAAAGATTGGTCACATGTAGTTCAACCAATAGGAAAGGAGATATTTAAGAATGGAAGATTTTAATCAATCACAATATCAAATGAATCCTTTTATGCCTAGTCAACTATTAAGGGTATCTTGACTCCTTGATATTGTGATATGATTGAAACATGATTTCCAAGCAACCAAAACGTGATAGAAAATCAAAGATACTTGAGAGACAAAAGATATTGAAAAATATGCCTAAATGAGATGCACTCCTAAATGAATTCTAATTGATTAAAATCAAGGAAGATCAAGGAAATAAAATCATATTAGATTCCAAAAAAACATTCCTAGCATGAGTGCATGAAAAATGACATGTCTTACCCTTCAAATCAAATGTCTCATACGTGTTGGACTCACAATTTTGGAATTTCAAGGATTGCTGAGCTATTTCAATCCTGCAGTTTCTGGAAATCAGAGACAGCAATTTTGCTTCAACCCTCTAGCTAAATGACACTTCCAAACCTATACTAAGTTCTAGGAAATGTCAACACAATTTCATACTAACAAAAACTCTTTCAAACATATGAGGTGCTATTTCCTCCTCCCCTAATATCGCTTGAATTAAAAAAAAAAACTATTTTAAACAATAATTTATTTATAATAGCTTGTTCGTCGGTGAGGTGTAGCTTAGTTAGGAATGGCATAAATTCTCATCAGGTCCTCGACTCTAACGGGAGAGATTTCAGAGCAAAATGGGGGTCGAGTACGGGAATTCCTGAATTTTAAAATTCTATGTTGGGTATGGGCCGGGGATGGTATTGGCAACCTCGTCTCCAAACCAGGTCTGAGAAATAAATATATAATTATAATATAATATGCTGTTACCCTAGCCCAATTCTCATTCCTCCTAGCGTGGCAACCTCTTTGTTGGTCCTATTCATGTGACTATTAGAGAGTTGAAGGCATGGGGTTCAATGGAAGCATACCTATGGAAATTGGTGGGGCTTTTTTGTTGAAGGAGTTGGGATTCACACACGAATCCAAATTCCATTAAAATATGAGTGCTGCTATTTTCACTCACCTGTCCTATTTTCCCACCCACCTTATTTTCCCACTCACCATATAAATTTAAAAAAACACAATCCTATCTTTCCACCCATCATTATTCCTAAAATACCCTTTAATTATTAATTCTATTTTTTCTTTTTCTTTTTTCTCATTCTTTCTACTCTTCCTTCTCTCCTCCCCTCCCCTCCCCTGACTATTCAATGCTCATTCAATCTTCCACCATGAAGCAAGTTGGTTCCTTCATCTTCGGAAAATCTTGAGAGGTCATTTTTTTTTTTTTCCCAAATTGAAAGGTCTCTTTCTGTTCTTTAAAATTTCAGCGTTATAGTTGGGTGGGTGGGTGCTGAATTTTTGCTTCTTCTTTTTTCCCATACAAACTTGAACAACTCACTTGCCCAGTAATCCACCATGAAAGCAACATGTTTGAAGCAAAGAGCCCATACAGATAGAATGAAAATATCGTTAAAAAAAAAAAGCAAACACTGTTTAGGTATATGTAATATAATGGGAATATAGACTGCCAATTACTTTTGTGAAGATTCAAAATTTATCTTCCAACCAGTGAAGTGGATGAGATGAGATTGAGAAGGCAACGGAGGAGGTTGTGGCGGCTGACTCAAGAGTGCAAAACAAAAATGCGTTAGGTTTTTTTTTTTTTTCAATTTTCCTTTTTATTTTATTTTTTAGTTTTTTTAATTTCTCAATGGGTGAAACATGTTTTTTCCCTAAGTCCTTAGAAGTCATTTTACAAAGGGGTAAATTTGTCTCTAAAATTTTGAAGATAAGATGGGTGGGGAAATAGGACAGGGGGGGTGGAAATAGCAGCACTCTAAAACATTTTGGATACTTGTTATTGAGAACTAATTTGCACAGAAAACTTGGATTCATGTTTTGTTTTCTGGATGTATCTTTGATGTGTGGATTTGAAACCACACAATCCTATGTCCTTAAGTTACGGTTCCATATATACTATAAATGTTTTAGGACTTGGTGGAGCAAATATAACTCGACCACATTGTAGATTGTGGGTCAACGAGAATGGGGAGAAGATGAACCTATAGTATAGGAGGAGGCAACATGTTGATTCGGGGATTCAAGGCAAGTTTGGGGGATAGCTCCTTGATGGGGACGGGGACGGGGACTCCTCGAAAATTCTTATAGAGAACGGGGCTGAGGATTAAAAGCAGGGAAGGGAATGGTATTGCCATACCCTTGCCCCTGCCTGGTCCATTGCTATCCCTAAGCTTAGTTGGTTGAGCTTTTCCACTTCCACTTATGTGGGTAGAAATTCAAAAACACTAGACACCTAATAAATATTTGTGTAAACATCATCTCCCAATCGCTTGTATTAAATATATATTCAGAATAGATTTTCGTCTGTAAGGATTTGAGTTTTTTTTTTGTTTTTTTTGGTTGGGTCGGAAAGGATTGAGTCTTTATAATAGCCTTTTGCTTGATAAACCCTTATTGGACTCAATTTCTTCGGTATACAACAGAGCCAGAGGCCCAATAAAACAAATAAACAACTAACCCAGGCTTAGCCTTGTTAGGTTTGTCATTAGTTGGGGAAGGGATTTGTTATCTCTTCAGGGCACATCCCTTATAAACCTCTGTATCGCATAATTTTGGGGCATGTCCCCTGCCAAAGTATACATCCCCATATTCACATCTTCCCATTAGAGAGAAAACTCAATTTACACTTCTCGGAGATATAAACAAGGTGTACAAATGATTTTACTTTCAGTGAGGAGATGCTCTTACAATAACATAGTGGAAGTATATACTTACTCATATTGGGTTAATTTTATTTCAAGCCTCCCCTTATGTGTACCTAGTCGTACCATATATAATCGATATTTATTTATCAAGAAAGCAATAAAATAGTCTTCCAAAAAATGGAGCATATAACTTGTTAATTGCTACGTATTTTAAAAGAGGCACATGTAAAGAGCTTGTAGTTTGAGTGGTTAAGAGCATTTACTTTTGCACTTGAAATTTCTATGTTTGATTCCTCTCTTCTTCTGTTTTTTTTTTTGCCAATTCAATTTCCCTTTCTCCTATTATCGCTTCTATTTAAAAATAAAAAATAAAAAATTTCAATTTTCCCCTTCAAACTAATTTTTTTCTTACCTGCAGCCCATAACCTTATATTTCTATAAATAAAACGTGATTTTTATAAGTAAAACCTTAGGATCCAACTCATTAAGTTACCTAATCAAGCTTAAAATATGATTTATTACACTTTTTAAATTCCAAACGTACCTCTAATTACATTTTAGGCTTAAATACAAAAATGGTCCCTGTGTTTTATCACGTTGGCCAATTTAGTCCCTATTTTCAATTTGGCCAATTTGATCCCTGTGTTTAGTATCGTTAGCCAATATTATCCATTCTGTTAAATTTTTGTTAAAAAAATAATTAAAAAAAACATAACTATTTGAATACAACAAATAAGAGCAAAACTAAAAAAAACTAAAAATCTAAAACTAAAAAAAGAAAAAAAATAAAGACCCCAACTCTAATCCTAACCACCACCACCACCTTCAATCCCACCCACCAGCCACCATTCACCACCATTCTCTCTTCTCTCTCTCTCCCAACAACAACAACCCACCACCCCAACTCCGATCCACCTCACTATCTCTCTCTCTCTCAAGAACAATACTTATCTTCATGTTTTTGAATGTTTCAGTAGGTAGTGCCCTGTGGGATTTTCCTTGTATTAGTTTCTGGTTTCGTTTGTTTCTCTCCCGCTTCGTCTTGGCCCTCCATTCATCACTCTCCGTCCCACCTCTCCATTCGCTGGGCAAACCCTCCCCTCCCTGACAACATTTTTTTTCTTCAATATTTTTAGATTAATTTTAAAAAGTTTTATGGGTTTTTAAAAGACACAAAGATGTTTATTATGTGTATTTAACAACAAATTTAACGGAATGGACAATATTGACTAACAGTCCTAAACACTGGGACCGAATTGGCCAAATTGAAAACATAAGGACTAAATTGGCAACGCGTTAAAACACATGGTGTGTTATATGAGGTGAATTAAGTGATCTTTAAGAAATTGTCATTATTATCTGTCGTTTTTGTTAAACAAAGTAGGGTAAATATTCAGTTATGCTAAGATACGCTCATATTCTAATTCTTCTCCAATATGGAGGTATTTATACAAGTACGAAGATGTGTTAACCCTAAATAAAATAGGAAATATATCTAAATTACAATAGGAAATAAATCTCTATTACAATAGGACTAAATAATAATTGGTAAGTAATCAAAATTCTAACTAAATAGGGAACCAAAATCCTAACTAAGTAAGGACTCGCCAACACTCCCCCTTAAGTTGGGCAAAGATATTTCGCACGCCCAACTTGACAAGCGAGTCACAGAACACCATACTTGAGAAGCACCAATTGTAGAGAAGGTCTTTTCGTCAACCACGAGTGAAACAAGTGACAACATAAAGCAAAGTTCGCAGCGGAAACATAAGAGCAAACCCTAAAAAATAGGGCACATAGCAGAACATAGAAACCCTATGAGCACGATAGCAGATAAAGCAGAACACAGAAGCCCTGTGAGCATGGCAATAGATAAGGCAGAACACAGAAGCCCTGTGAGCACAGCAGTAGATAAGGCATAAACCAAACCCTAAAAATAGGGTAAGGCAAGGTAAGGCAAATAAAGGCCAAGCAAAGGCAAGGT
Organism: Prunus kanzakura; assembly: GCA_020521455.1. Classification (NCBI taxonomy): domain Eukaryota; kingdom Viridiplantae; phylum Streptophyta; class Magnoliopsida; order Rosales; family Rosaceae; genus Prunus; species Prunus kanzakura. Next base: position 20,634 of record BPUM01000569.1, read on the forward strand.
GGCAAGGCATGGCAAAGAACCCTAAAAATAGGGTAAGGCACGACAAAGGTAAAGCCTTACCCTAAAAATAGGGTAAGGCAAGGCATGGCAAGGTAAAGCCAAACCCTAACAAATAGGGTAAGGCAAGGCAAAGAAAGGCAAAGCCAAAGGCAAGGTCAACGGGCATGACCACAGCATGAAAATACCTATAGGATAGCTTAACACACTTAAAGCGTAAAGTCTGTTTTTAAGTAGTTAGGAGTATTACAATAATACAAATGAAACACGCCAAGGGGATTGATACGATGTATCAATCCTGTGCAGTTCAGAACGTAAAACAGAGAATAACACAGAAAGTATTTTACGTGGTAAAACCCCACCTTTGGGGAAAATCCACGGGACCTGATAGTCCAAGGCAAATTCACTATAGAACGATGATTACAAGAAGTATACAAATTTGTCCTAGACACTCTAGACAACGTACCAACTTCTTTGTAACTCAACCTCTCGCGGGATTTCTCCTTGTCTCCTTATGTTGAATCTGATTCTTGACGCAATCGATCCAAGCTCGCCGGAGGTATTAGACCTTTGTAACTTATGCAAATGAATGCAGATGAATGCAAGGACAAATCACCAAGATAATCTTACTCTTGATGATTTATCCTTATGAACAACAAAGCACAACAACTTTCTTTTGTGTATATGAAACTCAAGAAATACTCTAGACGTTGAAAGTTGTGTTTGAATAAAAACCAAGCCTTGCTTTTTATAATGGTTTTCAAAACTGGAAACAAGATCAATTAGTTCCTAATCAACATATTAGTTTTCCAAAAGCAGACTAATTGATTTCCAATCAAAGAAGACTTTTTAATGTTTAAAACTGGAAAGCAATTTATCAAATAAATCAAACTTTCTAAAATAAAAAGTCCTCTTTAATCAAAATGTTAATCAGATTGTGAGATTGAAATAATGCTTGAAATACCACAACCAGAATGCATGATTGAATGAAGAATTTACCTTAGTAAACGTTGATTGACAAATCAGCCTTCAGATCATATCTTGGAATTTTGACAGCCACAATCACAACTAATTTACCATCTAAATTTAGTCTAATTTGTCTCTAGGAAATTGCCAATCACATAAACAATACTAACACAGCAGAAACACACCAGCAAAGGCATGAGCAACAATACTAGCACCAACAAGAGCAACAAGGCAGAGACATAACATGCATCATCAACAGCGATACAAGGCATTGGCACCAGCAACAGCATAGACAACTTCTCTTCACTCCCTCTCTCCCCCTGAAGAGACGGGGTCGATGAAGCCATATGATCAATAGTACTTGAGAAACATGCACTGACTAACACTGATATGTAGCAGAATCAGCCATGGCAGATAGGTGGTTAAATTGCAGCAGAATAGATGAGCAGCAGTGACAATAGCAAGGTAGGCAGTGATGACGGTAGCAAAGTAGACGGCGGCGGCGGCAGACTAGGATTATAAGCTAGATGTATAGTGCAACGAAAATAGGTAGTCTCTAGGGTTAGGGTAGAGACAGATCAAAACATAGTAACATCATCGGCAATGACCATAACAACGGCAACAATAGCGGCAACGGTAACATCAATGGCAGTAGTAGAGGTAACGGCAACGACAATAGCAACAACAACAGTTCTTCCATATCAACTTTAGCTAAATCACATAGACAACTTCTCTTCACTCCTCCTCTTCATGGGAATATGTCAAGCTAATGGGGATACGTCAATAAACATATCCTTTTCACTTCCCCTCCCCTGGAGAGCACTTAAATTGCAAGGAGAACGCAAACATAGGTCACAAGAAAACCAGGCTCTTATACCATGTTAAACAAAGTAGGGTAAATATTCAGTTATGCTAAGATACGCTCATATTCTTATTCTTCTCCAATATGGAGGTATTTATACAAGTACAAAGATGTGTTAACCCTAAATAAAATAGGAAATATATCTAAATTACAATAGGAAATAAATCTCTATTATAATATGACTAAATAATAATTGGTAAGTAATCAAAATTCTAACTAAATATGGAACCAAAATCCTAACTAAGTAAGGACTCGCCAACAGTTTTAGTAGTGTTTTAATTTCAAATAGGGGTTTTTCAATTGGCATAAATTTAGAGATTTGTTAAGCAAATTGTTTCCTTTTTTTGTTAGAGCAGTTTCCGTTGGGATTTTAATGCCCCTTCTTGGCTTTGTGTCGTTTGGCTAAGTAGACTCTACTTTTATCTATTAAGAAAATTGTTATGTTTTGGCGAAAAAGGTGCATTTCTTCTAGGGGTGGGCACGGTACGGGATGACACGGGATGGAGGTCATCCCGGTGTCAATCCCGAATAGGAGAATCGGGACGGTATGACACGGGATGGGGAATTTTCAAAACACGTTCAAACCATACCGGCCCCAACCAGGACCGGTATGGTTCGGTATCAAAACTGATACCGTTCACCTTAGGCTAAAATTTGAATTTTTTTCTTCAATTTTTGCAGCTGCCAAATAACTTCAGTTTTTGCTATAATCAATCAAATACACAATGTTTTCATCATACTAAAAAGTAAAAACCTGTTCAAACTTCAAGTTCAAGATCAAGCCTAACAAACAAAACTTCAATTTCAATCAATACCATTCCAAATTGCCAAGCTCCAGATGCACATGACAAGCAAGCAGAGAGAGGAGAAGCACGTTTGATGTCAAACAATTATTAGGGTTCGATTCGACTTCGACACAGAGATGTTTGGTTATTAGGGTTCCACTAAGAGAGAGAGAGAGAGAGAGAGAGAGAGAGAGAGAGAGGAGGACAAGAAGAAGAGGAGATTGAGATTTGAGATGGATCGATCGATGGTGGAGGGAAGGGAAGGAGAGAGGAAAAAAGCTTCTGGATCTAAAAAATCTTTCCTAAGTTTCGTTCGTTCGTGTGAGAGAGAGAGAGAGAGAGAGAGATGTGAGAGATATACTAAATCTGAAATTTTGGAAATAATATTTTAATATTTATTATTTAATATTAATTAGCTACTGTACGGTACGGTATGGCACCAAACGGGATCACAAATCTGATACCGGTGTCGTGCCAAACAGTAACGGGATGACACGGTTTCATCCCGTTTAAGCATCAACACCAAACGGTTTGGCACGAGTTTGACACGGAATGGCACGGTTTTGGGATGGTATCGGTATTCCGGTTTTGATGCCCACCCCTAATTTCTTCCTCTCTTTTTTGCTGTCAAATTTAAAATAGGAAAAAGTCATTTGTTTAAATGATTTTTTAAATTTGAGAATAATTGTCCATATTTCATATTTATTTATTTTCTTTTTAACGAACGATAATATACTTATTAAATTTTTATTGTACCTATAAACTTTTATCAATAATAATCTACCTATTATCTTTTAGGATTATTCATAGCAATGGTCCCTCAACTATACCCATAGTTACACTTTGGTCCATCAATTCAATTATTAGTTGCGGGGGTCACTCAACTCTGTGTTCCGTTGCACCAGTAGTCCTTCCGTCAAGTCTGTTAGTTTTTTCCGTTTAAAATGATGACGTGGCAAGCATCTATGAGAATCTCATAGATTCGTGAGGGGCAAATCTGACTTTTCAGTTAGCCTTTATCACCTCTTCCACACCTGGTTCTCACCAAATCATCTCCATGGTAGAATTAGCAAAGCTAATCTCCCAACACCAACTTCCACACCTTCTGAAACCTCCGCCACATCCTCCTCTTACATCAACCTCATCTCATCTGATCCAAACCAAACCAACCCCAATCTCCCAATCTCCTTCTTCAATCTCTCAATCCAAAATGGCCATAACTGAATTCACTGTAAAGTGGGTTCCGTCTGGAAAGACTAGATATTGGGCTGAATTTAGAGTTGGTTTGCAACAAAGGCAAGTACTTGGATGACTTCAGGGTCTTCGAAGCACTTCATGATGTCTCCAAAATTTGAGTCTTTATGCTTGATTAGTATTGATGCGTACCAAAGGCCAAGTGCATAGGAACAGAATGCAAAAAACTGCGACAAACCATAGCAGAAACCTGATATGTGGCCTCTTATAATTGCTTGCTTGTTTGGCTGGTTTAGTTCTGAGGCGAATTGGATTGCTATCCGCTCTTCACAACCAAATGAAGCAACCGTATGGATATTGGCAATTGCTTCACGTGCCACAGCCGTTGCTTTAGAGTAGGCACGGTTATAGTCCCCTCCAAATCCCTTTAGAAACAGTTGCTACAGATATAAAATCAAGAAAACCAACATATTCATTCACTGGGTGCAGATGCCCCCATTCATCCGCTTGAAACCATGAACCCAAACCCATCAAATTGATAACAAAATTCATTCACACTCCCCAAACCATATCTCTGCCAAACCCACTCAAATTGTTTTCTTTAGTTGCCCCCACTCATCCGCTCGAAACCATGAACCCAAACCCATCAAATTGATAACAAAATTCATTCACACTCCCCAAACCATATCTCTGCCAAACCCACTCAAATTGTTTTCTTTAGTTTCCCTTGTTATTATGGTACCAGACCAGAGCCAGAGGCTGCTAGGACAATACCTCATGATTCTTGCTCACCCAGAGCCCAGGGAAGTGGAGAAGAAGATAATAGTGGAGGCCTCCTCACCCAGAGCCTCATTGAAGCCATTGTACGACTACGAGTCTCTTTTCTCTCCCACATCTCGAATCATCCCTATACCAGAAGCCGACGATGAAGACGAAGACGAAGACGCCACAAACCCATTCCCCGAAACGACGACGTCGAGGAGTTCTGGGCCCGTGTCTTTTTTAGGTTTTAAAATGTTTTTAGGAAAGCATCATGAATTTCCGAATTTACCCTCACTTTTGACAGAAAAAGTCACAGACTTGACGGAAGGACTACTGGTGCAACGGAACACAGAGTTGAGTGACCCCCGCAACTAATAATTGAGTTGATGGACCAAAGTGTAACTATGGGTATAGTTGAGGGACCATTGCTGCGAATAATCCTATCTTTTATGAATTATAATTTACCTATTATTGTGAGTTAATAAAAATAGTATCTATACTATTCAAAATATTATGTACATGTCTTTAATTTATAACAAGTGTACACAAAATTTTCAAAGTAACGCACTTATATATATATATATATATATATATATATATATATATATATATATATATATATATATATATATATATATATATATATAATGTACCTTCGGTAAAAAAAGAAAAAGAAATAATGTAACTATTTTTTAAATAAAATGATTTAAGGATATTTTTGGGTCGAATTTGTGGGGATTTGTTTTGGTCCAAGTTCGAGGATATTTATTTTGTCTAAATTTGAGAGATTAGAGGGAACACCAGACAAAAAATGGTGGTCTGAGTCACTCCATGGCATAGCCACCAATGTCCCTGGTGTCTCCTTCAATGGCACCATCCCTTCAGCCACAAGCTTCCCACAAGTGATTGTCACTGCAGCTGCTTTCAATAGGACTCTCTGGTCCTGAATTGGGTCTGCCATAGCTGTTGAGGCTAGAGCAATGTACAATTTGGGGCAAGCTGGGCTGACATTATGTGCACCCAATATCAATATCTTCAGGGACACAAGATGGGGCAGAGGTCAAGAGACCCCTGGGGAGGACCCCATGGTTGCTTCTGCTTATGCAATTGAGTTTGTGAAGGGTTTCCAAGGTGGGAATTGGGGAATTAGACATGATGGGTTTGGAGAGAGGAGAGTTTTGGAAGGTCATGATGGTGGGAGTGATGATGGTCTAATGCTCTCTGCTTGTTGCAAGCATTTCACTGCTTATGACTTGGAGTTGTGGGGGAATTTAGTAGATATAGCTTCATTGCTGTGGTAAGACTTTCTTTAACTTTCTGATTGTCATGGAATTTTAGCCAGTTTCAATTTGAATTTCAGTTGGGTTTAGTATGTTTTAGCTTGTGCAAAATCAGTTTTGTCTATATCTGCAAAATTATTCTGGAAGTATCTCTTTCCGTTACTGGTGGAAATTTTATAAAGAGATTTTGAAGTGGTAAGATCAAACAAAAAAGAAGATATCCAATTCTCATACCATGGAAACCAGCAGCAACATTGAAGCAAACATTTTGGATACAAATTGGAATAAAAGGACCTTCTGGAATTTGGAGTCTAAATAATTTTTGTGTACTAGGTTTCAGAACAAGATTTGGAGGATACGTATCAGCCGCCTTTTTGCAGTTGTATACAACAAGGTAAAGCCAACAACATTCTTTACTCAATCATGAATGTCATCCACTTTGAAAAGAATTAACATTTCTACTCTGGCTTTCAAATCTTTTTTCCTTTTTTCATGTTTTCCTGACGTTTCACATTAAACTAAAGGGCTTGCTTTGGTTGTGGTTCTTTGGTTGTATAGGGATTCCCTGCAGCTCAAAGAGTCTCTTCGAGGGTCTTCAAGAGTACACCAAAAGAGCATCGTATGCAGCTGGTTGCCTTGATGTACCATGTAAGTCTCGTGCTGGGTTCCGAGAAGCAATTCATACTGTCAAGAGGGCTGATTTTGTTGTTATAGTTGTTGGTCTTGATTTGACGCAAGAAAGAGGAGATCATGACTGAGTTAGTCTTCTCTTACCCGGTAAACAAATGGCGCTTGTATCTTCTGTGGCAGCTGCAAGTAAAGAACCGGTGATTCTAGTTCTTACTGGTGGTGGACCACTTGATGTAACATTTGCCAAAGAAGACCCGCGAATCGCAAGCATTCTTTGGATTGGGTACCCTGGGGAATCTGGCGGGAGAGCACTAGCAGAAGTCCTCTTTGGAGATTTCAATCCGGGTATGTTATTGGAAAATATGAGTTTCCTATTATGGAGTTTAAGTTTTGCATGAAATGAAATCACCTCTATTTATTGTACTACTCTAGGATGGAGTCACGTCCTGAAATATAATCATAAAGATGAAATTGAAACATGATATGGAAAGAACGCCCCATCACAAATGCTATGAGTTCTGTTTTGTGCAAATGCTCATCAGAGTTATTTTATTTCTGCTAGGCATCCAAACACATACACTTCAATTTTCAAAGGCAAAATTTAACATGATCGCTTGATGTGATTATAAATAGATGGAAGGCTACCCATCACTTGGTATCCTGAGTCATTCACCAATATACCGATGAATGACATGAACATGAGGGCCGATCCTCCTCAAGGTTATCCGGGAAGAACCTACCGATTTGACACAGGGAGCAGGCTGTATGGATTTGGAGATGGCTTAAGCTACAGTAAGTTCACTTACAACATCGTATCAGCGCCAAAAAAGTTGAGGTTATCAAGACCTCTCAAGGTTGATTCCAGCAGAAATATACTACACCAAGCAGGAGATACACTTGATTATTTACATTTTGGTGAGGTGACATCTTGTGATTCCTTGAGATTTTTTGTTGAAATCACTGTGACGAATATAGGAGACATGGATGGAGGCCATACTATGATGTTGTTCTCCAGAATGACAAAAGTTGTAAAGGGTGCTCCAAAACAACAGCTGATTGGATTTAACCGTGTGCATACTGGTTCGTACAAATCTACTGCAACAAGCATTCTAGTTGATCCTTGCACACATTTTAGTTTTGCAAATGATTATGGGGAATGGATATTGCCACTGGGTGATCATAGGTTAATGGTAGGAGATATAGAACACATTGTCTCAATTGAAATTAATTGATATTATTTATGTCAAACAGGTGACACGATTGTTGAAGCACATGTATCATTCATTTTGTTTTACAGAAATTAAAGTTTTCTGAACATAGTGATATCTGATACTGCTAAATATCCATAAAATACAGTCAGTAGCTAAATGTATATTTTGAATTTAGAAAGAATTTTCTGCTAATGTGAATTTTCTACAAATTTTCTAGATAAGATTCAGATATGAAATTGAACTTTTCTCCATGGCTGTGTGACAGATGCTTTGTCATGGGCTATAAGCATGTCATTTTTATATATTATTATTTGATAATTCAAAAGCCATTAATATGAATTGAGATGGAAATTCTTAAATGAAAATGAAGACCCCTCAACTGATGGAGTTGGTAGAATGATGCAATTGGAGGATATAAGGTCAAAATAAAAGGTTGCCTCACAAGACGCCTGTGGATTAGGTAGTTTAGTAAGTATTGCTTTGGAGGAAGGCTGCAGCAATTACCCAGTTAATAAATTAATAATCATTTTCAAAAAATTGTCTTTGCTCACCTATTAGAAAAGAAAATGCTTACACATTGCTCAACTTGGCTATTCAATTTCAAAGTGTGAATTGCCAGAGCACAAACTTAACCTAGTAACCTACAAACTTAACAAAGTGATTTGTGAATTGCCAGAGCACAAACTTAACCTAGTAACCTACAAACTTAACAAAGTGATTTTTCCAAAATCAGAGGTAATGACGATAACACAACGGTACATGTGACATGCCGATAATATAATGTAACATGCGATTAACGACATGCAGGTATATATTGATGTATTAAAATATAATATTAATAAGGGTTTTTATCACAAATGGTCCCTGAGGTTTGCGAAATTATCACCTTCTGTCATTTATGTTTTTTTGAGTCCTGTTGTCAGCAGTCTTCGTTAGTGCGCGATCTGTAAATGACCAATAATGTCAACAACAACAAAAAAAAAACTAAAGATGATAATTTCACAAACCTCAAGAACCATTTATAATAAAAATCTTATTAATAAATATACACGTACTATAACACAATACATCTGATGGATGGAGAGATAGAACCTATTCCTCTCA
>BPUM01000570.1:0-27126 GCA_020521455.1 Prunus kanzakura
AGATTACCGACATCACTGAGGGCCTAAATCTCACTGCTGCCGTTGTTGACCCTGCACAGAGTGCCCAGGAGGTACCCATTGTTTGCTCCGCTTATATATTCTTTTTCCTATTTCAATTTTTTTATTTATTGGGAAGTCACCTTTTCCTTGTTGCGCTTATGCATGTGACGCAACCTATCATTCAACACTTCCTTTGCTGGCGAGATGCGGTCTATGAAGCCATGACCTTGGGCTTTCGAGTGGAGTTCCTCCTGAACTTGATGAGAGATCTAGCGCGTGTCGTATTCAGGGCACGGGCCATTCATAGCATGGAGTCGTTTTCTGGGCCTGATGAAATAAGGGTAGCAGTGGAGGGCTTAAATTTTAAGCAACGTGAGCTGGAAAATCATCATGGGGAATTACGTGCCCTCCTTCTTGCCCAAGGTGTTTCCACTGATGGCGCCGATTGCGTGGCAGAGGCAGTAACTAGATCCTCTCACAAGGCTTCTTCCGTCATTTTTTAGCTGTATCCTATGGTTTTGAGGTCCGTGACTCTTCATCCCTTCTTACTTATGCTCCTCCCTTTCTTCTTTAGTAATCTCGTCTAGCACCTGCCTATTTTCTTCTGACATTCATCCTCGCTTTGTCTTGCAGGTTGTTCTTTCGCTTGGTGTGAAACTGACCGGCCTGACACATCGAAGAACACATTAGCTCCGGCTTGTATAACTTAGTTTCACTTAGGCTGTATTTCCTTTAGATGTTCCAAAACTTGTGCTATAATGTTGTTGTGCTCAAGCTACTGGAACCTATGTTTTTCTTTTAGATGCTAGAGACACATTGTAACTTCTATTTGATATATATATATATATATATATATATATATATATATATATATGCTGCTGGTTGGTGAAATTCTTTTGCTTGAGATCTTCTTACAGATTGGGTATCATTTTAAAACAAGGTAGATGCCGCCAAAATTTTTGTGGAATCTCTGTTCAATCTTCTCGATACCTCCTCCTTTCCTCTTTTAAAGAAAATTACCCAAAGGCTCCTGGACGCTGTGGGCATGCTAATCTCTTTGTAAACGCTCGGCTTTGCACCTTCCATATCATTTTTTTGCTTAAGCATGAAGCTCGTTAATAATTCGAGATCCCAGCCGGTGACTTTGCTTGGCATGCTTTCTGCTAAGTAGCATTGTATTATTATTTTTTTTAAACTTAAATATTGTTATGTATATACACACACACACACACATATATATATATATATATATATATATACACAGGGGTTTGAAAAAAAAAAAACAAATTTTCCAGAGACAGTTTTTTTTTCAAATACTCCATTTTCATTTCAAATCCCATGTTACCATAATGGTACATCTTACAAAAGTTTCCCGAAGCGAAAGGCGGGAATATAGAAGGAGATCATATTAAAAGGGAAATGCAATAACACAAAGGGTAAAATACAATGCCTACTTAGCAGTAATAAGGCTTGAGCCACTTTCCATTGATGGGATCGGTTAGCATGCCTTCTTTGACGGAGATCAAGCGATAATAGTCGCTCCTGTGTACTTCCTTGACTGCAAAGGGGCCTTCCCATTGTGGAGCAAACTTGGAAGGTCCAGACACTTGTCTTCTCACATGCTCGACAACTTTTAGCACAAGATCTCCTCGTTTGAAGGTTTGAGGCTTGACGGTCTTGTTATATGCTTGCGCAACAATTTTGTGGTAAAGTGCCATTTTTCTTTCGGCTTCTACTATTTTTTTGTCCACGGCTTCCAGGTCTAATAGGCTCCAATCCGAGCATGACTTCACATCCCATTCAAGATCATTGACAGCTGATACTCTGGTCATGGGAATTGTGATTTCTACAGGTGAGATGGCATCAGACCCATACACGAGTGAATAAGCCGAAAAACCTGTAGCACTTCTTGGATAGGTGCGGTAAGCCCACAAGGCATCCAGCAGATGAATACTCCAGCCACCTTCGTACTCGTACACCATTTTGCTCAAAATCCTTAATATGGTTTTGTTTGTAGCCTCTGCTTGGCCGTTTCCTTGTGGGTAATAGGGTGTGGAGCGGCGATGCTTGATACCGTAGCCACTAAGCGTCGAGCTCACTTGTTTGTTAACGAAAGGCGTGCCATTGTCAGTAACCATTTTATATGGAATTCCAAACTTGAACACAATGTATTCTCGAATGACATTCGAGATAGCAGCTCCCGTGGCCTTTCGAAGAGGGATCGCCTCAACCCACTTTGTGAAATACGCCGTGGCAGTGAGAATCCATATGTAACCATCGAAAGGGGGATGGATAGTTCCAATTAAGTCAAGCCCCCAAGTATGAAAAGGCTAAGGAGTGTGCATGTCTTGTAACAATGTGGGAGGCTTGTGACTCAGATTGGCATGAATTTGGCACGTGTGGCATTTTTTGATGAAGTCGTGCGCATCTTTCTTCATGGTAGGCCAATAATACCCAAAACTCAGTAGCTGCCAGTGAAGCCTCTTCATTCCCTGGTGCTCTCCACACTCTCCAGCATGTATTTCTTGCATGACCTGATGTGCTTTCGGTTCTCCCAAGCATCTCAATGGTTCACCATTAAACCCTTTACGGTAGAGTGTCGACTCGTCTACGAAGTACCTCTTTACCATCTTCTTAAGCTTGTAGGCAAGTTTGGGATTGGTTGGTAGAGTCCCTTCAACAACAAATGCTAAGTAAGGAGCTCTCCAATCCTCCGCGAATGAGATGGTGAAAGATTCCTCGATTGAGGGTATCGTAGAACACATGGGGCAATTGGATTGGATTTCAGCCGCCTGCTTCTTCATCTTTGGCCAGTAATAACCCTTGCGTTGCAGACGCCGATACAAACTGATCACTGGCTCCAAACTATAAGTGGCGTCATGTAGCTCTTGCAACCTTCTTTGCGCTTCTGTTACTCCTATACACCGGGTCAGAATACCCCCTGGAAGGTGTCTGTAGACCTCCCCAAAGATGATCATGTAATCCCTTAATTCTTTGATGTCGCTTCCCTTGCCTATCTTTTCCTTTCTTCCAGTAGCTCCCCTTGGGTCATCGTTTCGACTACAGGCACATCTTTTTATCACAGTAATGTTGGGTTGTTCTTCAACAAATGAGAGCTTCAACCCCAAAGTAGCCAAAGCATCATCGTATCTATTAGTAACCCCCGAAATATGCTCCAACATAACTTGTTTGAAGGAACTAACAAGCCTTTCGGCAGTCGTACGATATGGCGCCAATGTCGCCTCCTTCACAGGAAAATTCCCTTGTAACTGACTCAGCACCTGGTTTGAGTCCCCAATAATTTTGATTTTCTCTACACCCATCTCTCTTGTTGTAGACATTCCCATAATGAAAGCCTCATACTCCGCCGTGTTATTTGTGCATGGGAAATTTAGCTTCAATGAGAGGGCCGTAGCTTGTCCCTCGAGATTAATGAGCACCACACCTATTCCTCCTCCTTTCAACATAGAAGACCCATTAAAGTAGAGGGTCCATGGTTCCTTCTCTGTAACAATAGCAACTATTTCCAACAACTCCCCCAGTACCTCCTCAGAAAGAGTTGATTCTTCTACTTCAGGAAATAGAGCCAGCATGTCAATTACAGCCTGTCTTTTGATGGCCTTAGGAGTTGTGCACGTGATATCAAATTTAGACAGTTGTAGCAACCAACGTGCAAGACGTGTTGTTAATATTATGTTAACTCGCAATTGTACGGGGCAATTAATAGTATAGCAAGACAAGTACGAGGTCGTACCCATGAAGACTGAGAAGTTAAAACTAGTTATGTACTTAGATTACCAAATTCAAGAAAGTAGGAGGTTATGTCTAAAACAGAATTTAAAGCAAGACTGGCTGTGATTGTTGAACAAAAGAAGCAAAATGAAATTGCAAACAAAAGCAAAGTAAATAAGTGTAACAAAGAGTGGTTTTAAGAGCTAGAAAACAGATTTGGAGACTAGGGCATTCGAATCACCATAACAATTCAATTCTAGGTTATAAGGAGTCAAGTAACAAGTCTAATTCATAATCAAAGATTGATTCTAGCTAAAGTATGATTAGGCCATGGTGTCTGGTTCTAACCTTGTGTTCCTAATTCCCTAATTTGATCATCTGTTGTCTAACCTAAAATTAAGCATTAGGAACCCACTAAACATAGAAGAACAATTTAAACAAACAAGCATGTATCTAATCCCTGTTGTCGAATGTCCATACATACTCTTCCTATTCATATTTCAATTCGAATTAAAGCATAGTGTCTACTCTTAATTCAAACCATACAAGTTCTAAGGGTATACTAGTGATTTACCCCCTGAATTTGTACCTCGCTTTCAATTAGCCCATTATTCTTTTTTTTTAGAAAATTAAGGATATGAATTTTTTTTTCTGCCAATTTCCCCCCTGCCGTCTAAATCCCAACATTTCATCCAATTTGCCGTTAAATATGAGGGCAAATTGGTCATTTTCATATTAAAATAAAATAAAACAATTTAAAATTTGAAATAATAATGATAGAAATAATTTTTTTTTAAAAGGCCACTTGCCACCTTTTTCTCTCTCTCAACATAACCCCAACAAATCCGCCCATCTCTAGCCCATTCTCTCACCCTCTGTTTGACAGCCACTGACATCACCACCCTCTCTTCAATCTCTTTCCCCTTCCTTCTCTTCAACATCCACCAACAACACCATCCTCCTCCCTTTGTCTCTTCTCCTCCCATGTGCCCACCCCCTCCTCCTTCTCCCTCCCACTCTCTCTTTTCGTGTCTCTCTCTGTCTCCTACTGCCAAGATTACAGAGAGGAAAAAACCCAAAATTTAATAATAAACATCTTGATATTTTTTGGGTGTTTGTTTAGGATTTTGATCTTGATATTTTTTTATTTTGTGGCTGTTTGGCTGTTTGGGTTTCCTAGGGAGTAAGTAAGGTGAGGTTCATAATAAAGATCTTGAAAAAAAATTTATGGCTATTTAGGGTTTTGACCTTGAATAATTTTTTTTTAGGTGGCTGTTTGAGTTTTCTGGGAGGTGAGGTTGTGGATGTCGAAGAAAGAGGGAGACAGAAGGAGGACGGGGAGGGTGAAGGGTAGGCGGTGCTGATGTTTGTGAAGAGAAGAGAGGAGAGAGAGGGAGACACACTTTGTAGAGAAAAGAAAAACAAAAAAGAAGATCAAAACCCTAAAGCCCAAGGGAATGGGGCGACAAGAGAGAGAGAAGGAGGCGGGAGGAGGTGTGTCAGAGGTAGGGCTGGTTGGCCTTGGGAGAAGCATCGGACAGAGGAGGAGGAGGACAAAAAAACCAAAGGGAGGGGGAAGAAAAAAAAAAAAAGACGACATAAGGTTTTTATTTTGAGTTATCTTTTTCTTCTTTTTTTCCAAATTTTTTTATTATGATTTAACAGAAAATTGGATGAAATGTTGACATGTAGACGGCAGGGGGGAAATTGGTGAAAAAAAGAGAGTTCATATCCTTAATTTTCTAAAAAAAAAAGGATAGGGGGTTAATCGAAAATTAGGTACAAGTTTAAGGGGCAAATTACTAGTATACCCCAAGTTCTAATGGTGATCAATCATTCAAACAAGCATATTAACTAATAAGCATAACGAATAAGAACATGAATCATGAATCCAACTTGAAACTCCAAATTTCAAACTTATAAACCCAGAATATTCATGTTAGGCTACATCGAAGCCCTAGTTATGAAATTAGCTACTCATAATGGAAAAGAAACTTAGATAGAAATGAGAAAACATAAGGAATGCAATAAGAGTAGAAAAACCCCTTTTCTGAAGTTCTTGTGGTGTCCAAGACTTCTTCAAGTACTTCTCCACGTCTAATGCTTCTCCAAGAGCTTCCCCACGTCTAGAATGATGTATGACAACTATTAGGTGATTTGGGATGAGTTTGGATGAGTGGTGATGGTTGAGAAAGAAGAAATTCGTAGGGAAATGGAAGGGAGGTTTTCTGGAGCTATTTTGGTGATTTGGGGCAATTTAGAGTATTGGGTTGATTGCTGGAGTGTTTGGGGTTGTGGGAATGTTTGAAGATGATTTCTGGATGTGTTGATGGAATGATGGAAGTGTGGAGGATGGCTGGGGTGAATTGGGTGGGGGTTGTGAATCCCAGGCTGTGTACCTAGAGTGTATGGGGTTGATGGGATTGTGTTGGCGTTTCGCGAATCTCATGGCCTGGCGTTCCGGGCCGAGGGGATACACGTCAACACAGGTCGTCCTTCTTCTGGCGCTGTGTGGTTTGTGCGCGGGCTTGCTAGCACAGTTTACCATGCATTTGAGAATGATGC
Source organism: Prunus kanzakura (assembly GCA_020521455.1). NCBI lineage: Eukaryota > Viridiplantae > Streptophyta > Magnoliopsida > Rosales > Rosaceae > Prunus > Prunus kanzakura. Next base: position 6,298 of record BPUM01000570.1, read on the forward strand.
GGCTGGGTGAATAGATGAGTTGCGCACCTGTTTAAGTCCGACTTCTAATCAGAGTGATTGTGGCTGAGAGAGGAACTGATCTCGGGCGTCAGGTTCACGGCCTGAGTTACAAGGCCGTTGATGGCGGTGCTAATGGTGGTTTTAGGTGGTGCTCCGGCGTGTCGCTGGGTGGCGACGGTCGTGTGATATATGAGATAAACGAAAAAAGTAACAAGGGTGGTGCTCCGACGCCTTGAAAATCAAGGGTCATATGATATATTGATGAATGAATTTTCCTACAAACTGCCACTACTCCTAGGAAAGCAAGTAAAAGTATTGAAAATGCATTACAGGAAGATAAATGACAAGAAGTAAATGACAGGAAAATATAATTTGCTCCGTGGGAGGCTTGTGTTTTGAGATCTTGAGGAGACAATGAAGCTGAAAATCTGCATGGTGAGATTGATTAGAGCTAGTGGGCAGTCGAGTCGACATTTGGGAATGTGAAGCATGGTGGTGTGACACCCATAAACCCCGGCCGCCGCCCTGGTGGTGGGCTCTGCATCTTGGGCCTTGGAGGAGCATTTAATGCCCTGGTCCGATGGTTGGTGGCTTAGCCTTGCAAAATCATGGGATTTTTGCACCTAATCCCTGTTTTACTCGTCATATCAGACTTCAATCACATCCCCTCTTTCTTGGCTCATTAAATGCCCTTACATGGGTCATGGGCTTTCTACTGTGATCAAAGGCATTACCGCATTAAATGAGGCAGGGGACCACGACGCCACTTGATTTTTCCTATTTTGGCCATGTATTGGAAGAGTTTTGTCCTCGGCCAGTATTACTGAGGCCGTGATGACTTTGAATTACAAGCTCACTTTTGTTTTTAACAAAAAGGAAGCGAACGATGACTTTGACGACCATGGATGGATGCTAGGGCCGAGGTGTTTGTTCCTTTGGCCAGCCTCCTTCGATCAGCTTCCTTGGCTGAGATTTATTAGGCACAAACAGAGTGTTTTGAAGCTTGAAGACTTCTCTATTTATAGGGCTAAGGGGGAGGAACATCATGATGAATTCCAACACCATCATTCCTCTTTTAATACAATCCATAACTCTCACTTCATCTTGTCTATGTTAGCATGGTTGGAATCAATTCCATCCCATACTTCTTTTCCTGCTGCACCTCAAGCTTTATTCACATGGGTTTTCAAAGGTGTTCAATGGTGGCTGCCTTTTGCTGCCAACCCATGTGGTTTTCTTTTGGTTGCTGGAAAAAAAACGATTCTTCTGAACCAGGCTTGGTGTAGGAAGTCCTGAGGTTTCAATATGTATCCAATGTGGCTCCAATTTGGATATGTCATAATAGACACCCATTGGAACAACTTTTATGAAGAATGTATTCCCATCTGAGCAGTACAATTGTATGTTTTGGGCCTTTCAAGTTTACTGCCGAAAATAGACAGGATTTGACTTCATTTCTTTTCTTTCCTTTCTTTTTACTTCACATGCATGCAGATTCTTTCTCTTTAATAGCTCCAGCATGTACCAACTAATCCCACCAGCAGCCTGAAAAGTGCTTCTTGATTTATCCAAACATGTTTCCCACAATGCCTTGTTTTTGCTCATTTAGACTTTCATAGCTGGAATGTCTTCCTACAATACTCAATATGTTTGGTCCAAAGTCAGTTACAGTTGGGGTGAGGCACATGGCTTAAAGGAGGTGACAAGGCTCAACAGCTAGCAGCTGCAATCTTGAGCATGGTGTGCATTTTAACGGGCCCACGGATTGGGCTTGGCTTCATCAATTGATACATTTTAGCAGTCCATCTTGCAATTCGTAATCTCCTCTTTCCAACCACATATTATTTGGGCCAATACAAGTTGGGAGGAAGAAGTTAAGGCCGAAACAAATTGCTAAATCAGTCTGCTCGTTTTTGCACCATTTTACATCTTTTCCTATCCGAAGCCACCATTGCTTTCTAAGGCCAAATGAACTGAATGATAAACAGAAAAAGGATTAAAAGCACAAGTTTAACTCAGTAACATAACCAAATCATAAGCTAGAGGGGTACAAAATGATATACAATTATGAATTGATCAAGACGTCCAGATAGGACCGGCCTTGTGAGCAAGTATCTTACGGGGTCAGATTTTACTATGAGTTGTAGCTTGTGAGTGAGAAAGTAATGCCGCAGGCACTGTGCAGCATAGACAAGAGCAAGGCACAAGAGCTCGGTTTTTGGGTATCTCGTTTCAGCCCTTCTTAATTGTCTACTCACATAATAAATAGGACTCTCCTCCCCATCGTGACCATCTTGGGCAAGCAGAGCCCCAACCGCTGCATTCATGGCAGCCAAATAAAGTTTGAGTGGAAGCCCCGTAATGGGTGCTCTCATTGTAGGCAGCTTGGTGATTATTTGTTGCACTTGCGAATAGGCTTCTTGGCACTCCCTGCTCCATACATACGGCTTGCCCTTCTTGAGCAAAGGGGTAAAAGTACTCATTGTGGCAGCGAGGCCTGGGATGAAGCGTCGAATGTACGACAGTCTCCCCACGAAACTCTTCAATTCCTTTGGGTTCCTAGGTGGTGCAAGAGAGTTTATAGCTCTAGTCTTTTCAAGATCCACATCTATGCCACGCTAGTGCACCTGGAACCCCAAGATTTTCCCGGATGACACCCCGAATGCGCACTTCTTTGGATTCATGTTCAATCCCTGGAGCCGACACCTTTCCAGCACCGTCCTCAAGACTTCCTAATGGCCCTCTTTGGTTTTTGACTTCACCATGAGATCATCCACATAATCTTCCACCTCTTTCCCCATCATGTCGTGGAACACAGCTATCATAGCTCTTTGGTAAGTGGCTCCGACATTTTTAAGACCAAACGGCATGATTGTGTAGTAGAAATTCCCATATGGTGTTCGAAAGGCTGTCTTCTCAGCATCTCAAGGAGACATCTTTATTTGGTTATAGCCACTAACTCCATCCATGAACGACAACAAGCCTTGCCCTGAGGTTGAGTCAATCAAGATATCCATATTGGGCAGTGGGAATTCATCCTTTGGGCAAGCTCGGTTGAGGTCTCGGTAGTCCGTGCATATCCTAATTACACTAGTCTTCTTCTTCACGGGAACAATATTTGCTAGCCACATTGGATGCTTGATTGATTTGATAAACCCAGCAGCCAATAGCTTTTCGATCTCCCCCTTGATTTGTATTTCAATTTCAGGGTGAAAATTCCTTCTTGGCTGCATGACAGGTTTTGTGCCAAGCTCAATATTCAGAGTATGGCTGACTAAGTTTGGATTTAGGCCGGACATTTCCTCATAGCTCCAAGCGAACACATCTCGGAATTCCTTTAATAACGACACCGAAGCTTCTTTTTCTTCCCTTGCCAAGCAAACACTGATGGAGATGGGCCTCTGGACATAGGGATCATCACTCAAATTAATTGTTTCCAGCTGCTCGGCTACAACAGTCGAGCCATCTTGCATATGCCCAGGTGCTGTCATAGGTTCCTGAAAAGCACAAGGTGTGGGTACCTTGTCTGCATCACTTCTTCTCCATACTTGGGGCTTTCCCATAGGACACGGTTAAGCCCCCAATCCCGTCATAAGCGGTACATAGTCCGTCCATCTGGCAGCGTCACTTTTGAGCATTGGGGATGATCGTAGGCATGGTTTTTGACTTCTGAGTGTCTCTTTCTTTCTCGATCAATGATGGTGATGAGTTCCTCATTGCTTAAATCACGAATTTCAGTCCATGATGGTAGGTAGGTTCTGAAATCCTTAGATGGGCTGCTTCCAGCACCTGTGCACTCGGTGTAAAATTCTGCCTCGGAGTAGTGAGCTTCGTTTTTGTTGAACGGTGCTTGATACTCAATTATGCGAAGCGGCCTCAGCCCAATCCTTCCCTTCATGCATTGATGGTAAGTGGAGACCACGAGTTTATGCTTGTTGAGCCATGGCCTTCCAAGTAAATTATGATAAGCCACATCTACATCCACCACATAGAACTTGGTAAGTTACCTGATTGGCCCCACTTTCAGGTTTACTTGCATGTGCCCGACTGTGACCTCACTTTTATTCCCGAAACCGCTGATGCTTGTTTGAGATTGTACGATTTTGGACAGCGGAATACCAGTTGCTGTAAGCACAGACAGAGGTAATATGTTGCCAGAGGAACCCGTGTCTACCACAGCTCTTCTTATAATAAACACATCGTTGATCTGTCCTTCCAAGTAAAGTGGCCTTCTATGATCCGGATATGGAACTTCCATGTCTTCGTCCGTGAAGACAATAGCATTGTCATTTCTCAAGAATGACCTTTGTGGCTGAGTGCTTCCCTTGCTTGAGGCTCAAAGAGTGACTTGAATTTTGGATTCCTTTGGAGGACTTGTGAGGCCGTGGGTCCCTGCTTCAGACCTAGATAATGCTCCATCACACTTGTTTCAGCCTCCGTGAGATTATAAAACGTTACAGCAGCTGTTTCCTGTTGCACAGACGAAGCCTCCAAGTAGCATTCTTCCGGCATGTCCATCTAGAATACTTCATTACATGTGCTATCATCCCATCCATCAGCAAGGGGCCATGAGGTATTATAACTTGAAGGTTTCGAATATTTACACCAATTAGCTTTCTCCATGTTTTCCACAAGGCTCCTAAATAGCCTCGGGTGGCTTCGGGTCAATCTTCCATGGGTGGCATAACTCATCATCGTCGGGCAAGTCATCGAAACATGTGATAACAGCAGCTATCTCTTTTCCCCTTCATTTTGGCAAGGGGTCTTCATCAATGGCCTGCTTCCTATAAGGAAGCTCAAGGACTCCCTAATGTATTTTAGCATGTAGGATCCTTCTTAGAGTTTGGCAAGCAATGGTTGGATGTCCCACGAATTGGTGATAGCGACAGTACCTAAGATCATTCTTCTCTTCCCTGGTAGGAACTTTGTAGGGTCTAAGAGGTTTGATTACACCATTAGCAATCATTGTATCAAGGATAGCGGATATGTCTCCCTATCCTTCCATTTGCGTGAGTTGTAGTCACCGGATGACTTGTCATCTATAGCTAGCGTTTTGTGCGCCTCCTACTTCTCATTCCTCCAAGTTCTTTGCCCCGTCGGCTTGATAGACAAGCTTGTTTTTTCTTACTGCTTCCAGCAATCGAGAAAATTGCCTAATGCCAATATTTTCGAGATAGACCCTATAATCTGCCACAATATTGCTGATGCAAATCTCAACGAGCACTTCCTCATCCTTCTCATCATAGTAGTCTAAGGCTAGGTCCCAAAGCCGACGTACAAAGTCTACAGGATCCTCCCCATGCTTTTGACGAGTATTGTTGACTTGAGTAGTAGTGACTCTTTCTTCGTGTTGGAAATATTTTTTGCAGAACCTGCTTGACAAGTCTTCCCACGAGCGAACGGAGCCTGGTGCCAAAGTGGTGTACCATGTGTAAGTACGATCGGTAAGGGTTTTTGAAAATTCTCGGAGCCGGAGATTATAATCATCAGCATGTGGTCGCAAAGCATCAATGAAGCGATTAACATGCTCCTTTGGACTTCCTTTTCTCCCATCAAAAAGAACAAAGCTTGGTGCCTCGTAGCCTTTAGGATACGGTTGCTGGAGTAAGCTCGAGGGATATGGTGGCTGAGGGATGTACTTCCAATCTTCTTAACTTTGGTTAAGCTCTCTTTCCAACATGGCAACAACATCCTCCTGGGTGACAAAAGATGGTCCCTTCTGTTCAGACCCTTTTCCAGCAGCAGCAGACTCCTCCTGTGGGTGTCTATCGTTTTCTTTGGTTGGCTTAGAGACAAAACCTTTAAGTTCCTTGATGGTGTCCATCATCTCCCTCTGAGTTTCCCCCATAGCATGGGTGGCCGTGATGAGGTCCGTGAGGGTGCACTACTACAAAAAGGGCAAAAGACGACCAGTAAACAACGACGGTATACTAAAAAACCGTCGTTGTTTTTAAAAGACGATGGTAATAGAAACCCGTCATAGAAACATACTTTAAACACCTAAAAAACGGGTACACGTATAGATATTTTTAAACCACGACGCACCAAATTAAAAAAGCGTCGTCTTATTACAAAGGTATTTTCAGAGTTAAAATATGAACATAAAAACAACGACGGCATCTATGAAATCACCGCCGTAGAAAGTAAAGACGACGAAATAAAAAAAAGACGCCGTGTTAACTAATTAATAAACACGACCCAATTTTCTTAGTCAACGACGCATAAATTCAAAGAAATCTACAACGGTTAATTACAAAAAAATTCGCCGATTTAAATTAAGTTACCACGACTGTAAATATAAATTTATCGACTTTTTAATTATCCTATACTACGACAGTATCCATAACTCTACTGTCCTTAGAATTTACTAACGACGACGGTTTGTTAAATTAACGACGTACAAATTTTTTACCATTATTCGTCTATCATTACCAGAATGAACTTTGTTCCTCATCATAATCGAACCATTATTCATTTTTTACCATTGTTCCTCATCATAATCGAACCAGAATGAACAAAGGCAATGTTTTAGAAGGAGTTTGAGGGCAAGAAGCTTGTCTCAGCCACCAAGGAAGGTCTCAAGCTTGATGAGAGTGAAGACGAGGCAAAGAAGAAGGAAGAGTTGAAGGAGAAGTTTCAGGGACTCTGCAAGGTTGTGAAGGATGTTTTGGGTGACAGAGTGGAGAAGGTTGTGGTGTCTGACCGTGTGGTAGACTCTCCCTGTTGTTTGGTGACAGGCGATCAGTATGGCTGGACTGCCAACATGGAAAGAATCATGAAGGCTCAGGCCTTGAGGGATAACAGAGCGGCTGGGTACATGTCGAGCAAGAAGACCATGGAGATCAACCCAGAGAACCCCATCATGGAAGAGCTGAGATAGAGGGCTGATGCAGACAAGAATGACAAATCAGTGAAGGACCTTGTTCTCCTTCTGTTCGAGACTGTTCTCCTTCTGTTCGAGACAAGAATGATAAGTCAGTGAAGGACCTCTGGGTGCAGAAAGCCAATTTTTTAGATGATGTGTGCGTGTTCGTGTGTTTCAGATGCACAAACGAGGTGAGACAGAGAGGTGATGTGCCTTCAGAGAGGTGAGACAGAGCCAAGGGCAAGAAAAAGTTGAAACCCTAATTGAAAAATGAAGACGAAATAAGAACAGAAAAACCCTTATTTATAAACAAATCTTATATACCACGTCGGTTATTTTAAATTATTGACGTTTATATGAAAATATAAACGTCATTTAAACCTAAAAAAAGGTCGTATAAATAAATTAACGACGACGCTATATAAAAACGACGTTGTCATTTTTTGGAAAAATAATTTATTGTGTAATTAAAAACTTAACATGTCGGTATGAGTAATTAAAACGACGTGGTATATATTTTTCACGTCGTTATTATTGAGTATAAGGTCGTTGGGTAAATTGGAAATGACGTGATTCATCTTTTTGAAGAAAAATGCGTCGTGTAATTAGACATAAAAACGGCGGTTAATTAAAACCTTGCGTCGTGTAAAGTAATATTATAGGGTGATGTTAACCTTGCGTCCTTTCTATTAATAGCGTCGTTTTATGAAACAATTTGTTATTATTTTTAACTTTTCGCCTTCTTGACCCATACTTGCACTGTTTCCGATTCCGAGAAAAACTTTGAAGCTTCTCTCATTATTCATTCTCAAAGCGCTGTTTCAAACTTTCAAGCTTATCTCCGAGAGAAAACTTTTCCTCTTCCTCTCCTCTTCGTCTTCATCTCTGAACTGAAACACCAAACTCCAGGAGAAAGCTTTCATCGCAAGCAAAGGGTAAGTATTTCTGGAGGATTTTTGTTCCTGTTTTGCATGCGCATATCATTTTCATGTTTTTAAATGTTTTTACATTTTTTCTTTCCAAGTTTGATAAAATTTGAAGACAAAGACGGAAAGTTTCCAAGTTTGAACACTACTATGATTCTTTTACTTCAACTAAATAAGACGACGGTGGCTTGTTATTTACGTGGTTAGATTTATAGACCACGACGGTTCGTCAGTCACCCTAGCGTCGTGTGAAAGTGTTCTTCGTTGTTTTTTAAAATGATATTCTTTTTTTGTATTTGATTTTTAAGGATATATTCATCGCAGGTTTGATTTCTCTGAACAATGGTTTTTGTTTTGAAAATCTTTTTAATTATTTTTCTGTTGAAAATATTTTACGTTTTTCCTAATTTGTTTTTGTGGTATAGACGACGGTATATTAATATTTACGTCGTTTTATTTTCAATACCACGGCGAATGTTTATTATTAACGTCGTTGTAATATTTAATACTCTGTTTTTTGTGATTATATAATAAGACGTCGGTTATTTATTATTTACGTCATTGTAATAGTTTATCACGTCGGTGGTTAATTACCGTCGTGAAAATTTATTATTACGTCGACTGTTTTGTTATTACGTCATTTGAAATATTATAATACGTCGTAGTTTATAAATAATCATCGTGTTTTTTCTTTATTTCACTGATATATTTTCACTTGCAGGTTTGATTTGTCTGTAACCATGGTTTCTCAATCCCAAAGTAAGGAGTCTGGCTTGAAAAAAAATAAATCTAAGGAGCTTAGAGTTGTAAATCCTCAAGCAAAGTCCTCGAAGAAGATGAAGTTTTTTTCATCTTCTGAGACAGAACCAGGCAGCACGACAACATTTTCTGAGGAGGCAAAGTCAGGTCGGGGTATAAGCACAATACCCCGTGTTGTGAAGAGAAAATTTCAGAAAATCAGGCCTGTTGTTGAGTACAATGACATGGGAAACCATTTGGCCTTGCACATAGTGAAATGCAGTCCTACATTGGTGTGTTGGCACACACCAAAGTCCCACTTGTGGACAAGAAATGGGCTCAAATATCCAAGGATATAAAAGAGCAGATTTGGGAAGCCGTTGACATGGCTTTTGTGGTTGGTCAAGGGGGCAAGCAAATGGTGATATCTTCTGCCGCCAAGGAATGGAAGGATTTCAAGTCTACACTAACAAGGGTTCATATCCTTCCATTCATCAAGGAGAAGGAGAAATTAAGGCAACCCCTAGAAGCATACAAATTCATAGAGAAAGCTCAATGGGATGCCTTTGTAGCTTCAAGGTTATCTGAAAAATTTGGGGTTGTGCATGAAGAACAATCACAGAGGAGGGAGAAACTTGAGTACAATCATCGATTGTCTCGAAAAGGATATGTTGGTTTTAAGGAGCAATTGAAGGAAATCATGCCTGGGGTAGATATTGATCGATCTACCTTATGGAAAAAAGCTAGAGAAGACAAACATGGTAACATCCCGGATCCAAAGGTTGCAGAGAAAGCAAAATTAATTGTAAGCCTACTCACTCTGTTTAAAAAATTTTATTACGTCTGCTGTTATATTTTTGCGTCGTATGAAAAATATTACTATGTCGAAATATTTTAAAACACGTCGTTAAAGGTCTGAATATGGAATCACTACTCTGTTTTTTTGTAATTATATCATAAGACGTCGTTGGTTTATTATTGACGTCGTGTTAATAAATTAATAACGTCGGTATTTAGGTAGCGTCGTCTGAAATATTATATTACGTCGATTGTTATGTTAATGCGTCGTCTGAAATGTTATATTACGTCGATTTTTTTTATAAATAATCGTCGTTTGTTTCCTTATTCTGACTTTTTATTATGTCTTTTTGTTAGGATGATTTGCAAAAGCAAGTCTCTGAAGGCACTCTTTCTCTGTCAGGAACCAATGATGTTTTGACATTGGCTTTGGGTCCCGAGCATCCAGGAAGAGTTAGAGGGGTAGGGGCTGGGATTTCCCCTAAGCAATACTTCAATTTACCTAGACAACAGAAGGTAAGTGTTTGTGCCTGATAAACTACGGCCATGAATTGGCCGAGGGAACCCCTCTTCTCGGCCTCAAAACTGAAACGTAGCGTTTTGTCAGGGAGCTTGGCCTTCCAGAGAAACAAGAGAAAAATTGCTAGGGCACGATCATCTCGGCCTCGATTAAAGGCTGAGGCCGAGATAGAGCAAAGTCACCGCCAAAGGCATTAAAGTCAGACCACCACGTGATGGCAGGGTCCCCATGCTTCATTTAATGAAGTAGTGCCTGCTTAAATGTAGCAAACCCACTGGCCAAGAATAAGCATTTAATGCACGAGGGAAGGTGGGAAGTGATTGGAGTCAGGATTTGGTGACAGGGATCAGAGTGATTAGACGCCAACATTCTCACAAAGCTCTTTGCAGCTTGAGAGATCAGGTGACCAGCCACCAGAGCAATAAATGCGTCTCCACGGCCAGAAGCGCAGAACCCACGATCAGTGCGGCGGCCGAGATTCACCGGGATTTATGGGGTCACACCACCTTACTTCACGATCCCAAATGTCGATTTGACTACCCACTTGCGCTGATCAGGCTCCTCCATGCAGATTTTCAGCCTCGATTACCCCTCTAGGAACTCTGCCTATAAATACAAGACTCAAGACCACTTTCAAAGGGTTCAAACACCAAACAAAAGCCTCCCACGGAGCAACTTATATTTTCCTGTAATGCACTTTCAATATCTTTACTTGCTTTTCTAGGAGTAGTGTTAGTTTGTAAGGAAAATCCATTCATCAATATATCATACAACCCTTGATTTTCAAGGCGCCGGAGCACCACCTCTGTTATTCGCTCACTCACCCCATATATCATACGACCGCCACTCATTGAGTAGCGCGCCGGAGCACCACCCTAAAACCCACCAAACACCACCACTCAACGGCCTTGTAGTTCAGGCCGTGAACCTTACAGCCGAGACTAGTTCCTCTCTCGGCTACAATCGTTTGATTAGAAGACGAGTTCAGACAGGCGCACCATCTAAACACTTTCACCCACTTCAAACACCTCGACGCACGGTAGACCGTGCTGGCACGCCCGCGCACAAACGCACCCCGTCCAAAAGCAGGAAACCGCGTGTTAACGCATATCCCCTCGGCCCGGAACTCCAGGCCGTGAGATTTCCGCGGCAGACAGTAAGGTTTGCTGATCAATTGAAGGAGAGTGTAAGACTTGTCCTTCAAGAAGAGACTTTGAAAATGGAGGCTAGATCAAGGGAAGAGAGTTTAAAGATGGAGGCTAGGACTAAGCAATTGATAGAAGCTGAGAGGGAAAATTTATTGAGTCAGCTATCCAAACTCATCCCCAATTTTGATCCAAGCGTGTTGAAACTGAATACAATGTCCCAAATCCAAGGGCAAAGTCCCAAAAATCCAATGTCGGACAAAGCAAGCTGCTCTGGGGCACTTGATGTTAGAGCCCTACAATTTGAGGAGGATACTGCCAAGAATGGGGAAAAGCAGGAAGAAATGGTAACGTCTTTGAACTTTGAATTCTCTGTTTCTCTGTTTATATTTACCGCCGTGTTAAGTTATACCACGACGCTTTTTTATTAAACCGTCGTTTGATGTCATTTAGACGTCTGTAATTATTACATACCGTCTTCTATTAAGGTTTACCATGACGGTTTATTTATTTGTTTTTAATTTTTGTACAATGTCATTTATATATTTCTTTATTTCTTAAAACAGAAATCTGGGGAAGTGGAAAAGAGAGTAAAAGGAAAGATACTTGAGATAGTTGAACAGGTAAATTCTCAATACCGTCGTAATAAATGAATTACCACGACGTTTATTATTTAACGTCATTTAATGAATTTTACACGTCTGTAATTATTACATACCGTCGTTTGTGATTTAGTACCACGACGGTTTAATTTAATTTTTTACTTTTTGTACAATGTCATATATATTTCTTTATTTCTTATAACAGAAATCAGGGGATGTAGAAAAGATAGTAGAAAAGATAGAAGAAAAGAAAGATGAAAATGTAAATTCTCATAACTTTGCCTTTTTCATTTGTTTTTCAATTTCAGACGTCTATATTTTCTTTAAACCGTCGTTTGTTTTAAATTTCCACGGCAGTTTTTATTTAATTGAATGTTTAAATTGTTGTACAAGCGTACATACCGTCGTAGTATATGAAATACCACGACGTTTATTACTTACCGTCGTTTAATTAAATATAGACGTTTGTAATTCTTAAATACCTTCGTTTGTTATTCAGTACTACGACGGTTTAATTTAATTTTTTTATTTTTAATTTTTGTTACTTTTTGTACAATGTCTTATATATATTTCTTTATTTCTTATAACAGAAATCTGGGGATGTAGAAAAGATTGAAGAAAAGAAAGATGAAAAGGTAAATTCTCATAACTTTGCCTTTTTCATTTGTTTTTCATTTTTCAGACGTCTATATTTTCTTTAAACCGTCGTTTTTTTTAAAATTTCCATAGCATTTTTTATTTAATTGAATGTTTAAATTGTTGTACAAGCTTTCTTATATATATATCTCTTTATTTATTAAAACAGCAATCCAGTGTTGGAGAAAAGAAAATTGTAAAGGTAAATTCATATTAATTATGAATTTTGTATTTGAATTAGACGTCGGTTTTATTTAAACGACGTAATAAAGTATTCATTATGACGGTATTTTTTTTCTCGTCGTTTAACTTAACTTCAAACGACGGTTTGTTATTTAAACCGTCGTATTTATTTATTTACCACGTCACTTTATGTTGCTTTATTTCTTCAAACAGGATACTGAAGTACCAGATTATTCAAAGCTGGAGTTGCCATCTTCTTTACAATCCCTTTGTAGTTATGTGGAATCGACACTAAAGCCTCAGGAGAAGGCTATGACCTTTACAATTGAGAAGGAGGTGTTTGGCATAGAACGTAATACCTTCGTCTTGCATGAAGATATTACCCAATTTGCTGGCATGGAGGAAATTGGGGCTACTGTAGTTGCAGTCTATATGAGGTTTTTCCTTATCAAATATTCATTTGACACTCTCCTTTATGTTGAAAAAAAAAAAACACTCATGGTTTCAATTCATATATTTAAGTGCCTATTTGATCATTTGAAAGCTGCAAATATGGTGAATATGGTTGGCTTTATAGACCCTGCTCCAGTTAGTGCCGACGCTGGTTCATTAACTGAAAGATCACGTATCGTAGCCAGTCGTCTTCAAAAAACAGATGGTAAACAGATTTTCATGGTGCCTTACAATCCAGGGTTAGTCTCCAAACAAAAAACAGGATTTTGTTTGTATGATGCTCTGCATATAACACTATTTAACCTTTATATTTATTTTGTGCAGCCGTCATTGGGTCTTAATCATTGTGAGAGCAAAGAAGGAGACCGTCTATTTTCTGGATCCACTACCTGGAAATCGAGTGCTGGATGAGGACGGGAAAAACATAGTGAACAGTGCTCAAAAAATGTATAATTCACACATAGGCAGAGTAGGCCGTAAAGCACCTCTTTGAAAACTCTGCCCGGCACTCCAAAGCAACCAAGCAGTGTAGAATTCGGGTATTATGTCAGGCGCTTTATGAGAGACGTCATCTTGGATCCTTCCCTGGAATTTGAGAAGATGGTAAGAATAAAATTTTCAAATTTATTTTTATGTGGGTTTTTATATTATCAACGACGGTAAATTAAAAATACCGTCGTTGAATTTATATACTACGTCGGTAAATGAAAAACAGCGTCGTCTGTGAGATTAATCTTTGTTTATGGACTGCAGTTTCCCAAGGGAAAGGATCAAGCGCCGTACCCCCAAGCTGCCATTGAAGAAGTTAGGAAAGAATGGGCATAGTTTGTTTGTGTTCATATGGAGTAGAGGAATTTTACCATACTTAAACATTTTTATAAAATGTACAAATTTTGTTAGAATTAGACAAGTTTTTGTACAAAATTGGTTAGAATTAGACAAGTTTTTGTGCAAATTTTATGTATAATGTACATTCTTTTTTTCCCTATGAATTTCAAATAGGTTTTCATTATTTTTTAATAACGGAAATTGTGTGACCGACGTGTAATCACACTTGCAACGACATAATTATATAGAATACCGTCGTCTTTATATCTATCAAAATTCAAAATATTCATAATAAATTTAAAATATAACCAAAAAATGCACCGTCAACGTCCCTGTAAATTTGTTGAGGTTTTCATGTTGTGAAAAACCCAAGATCATGCTGAACCAAATTTGTTGAGGTTTTCATGTTGTGAAAAACCGTAGTTTCTTCAAAAAGACGTTGTACACACATAACAACGTCACAGTTTTTTAAAAAGCGACGTCAAATGTTGTTAAAACGACGCTCTTGGTTCTATAGACGACGTTGTTTTCTTGATATTAGACGGCGAGAAGTTAAGAGTTTAGGTCGTGAAAAATTGTTTGTACGTCGTTTTCTGTGTAAAAATGGCCATGGCTTGAACTTTAAACGACGTTTTTTTTAAAATTAAGTTGTTTATTATAATTTAAAACATCGTTAATTTATTAACGCCGACGTGGTTTGTGGGTTTTATTAATAATATTTTATTTTATTTTATTCGAAATATTCATAATAAATTTAAAATAAATCCAAAAAATGCAACGTCAACTCCTATGAAGTCATTGCGATATTTTCTTCCCACTTAAGCTTTAGAAAATTAAGTTTGAGTTATACAAATATAAAATTACCACCAAAAAGAAAAATGTTTTCATGAGTCACAACATCACTTATACTTTAATGGTTTAGGGTTTAGGGTTTAGGGGGATAAAGGTTTATTTTTGGGGTTTAGGGTTTATGGTTAATATATATTAGGCCATAAAACCATAAACCCTTTTCTATAATTATTTAAAAATATATATATAATTTAGGGTTTATATTTTATGGTTTAGGGTTTAGGGTTTATGGTATAGATGTAATAAATGTCATATTTAACGACAGTTTTATTGTTTTCTGTCGATGATTTACGAAGAGCGCGTTTCTAAACCGTTTTTTTCTTTAAAATGACGTTGTACACACATAACAACGTCATATTTTTTTAACAAGCGACGTAAATTATTTTTCAAATGACGCTATTGGTTATATAGACGACGTTGTTTTCTTGATATTAGACGGCGAGAAGTTAAGAGTTTAAGTCGTGGAAAATGGTTTGTACGTCGTTTTCTGTGTAAAAATGGCCATGGTTTGAACTTTAAACGACGTTTTTTTTAAAATTAAGTCGTTTATTATAATTTAAAACGTCGTTAATTTATTAACGCCGACGTGGTTTGTGGGTTTGATTAATAATATTTTATTCTATTTAATTCGAAATATTCATAATAAATTTAAAATAAATCCAAAAAATGCAACGTCAACTCCTATGAAGTCATTGCGATATTTTCTTCCCACTTAAGATTTAAAAAATTAATTTTGAGTTATACAAATATAAAATTACCACCAAAAAGAAAAATATTTTCATGAGTCACAACATCACTTATACTTTAATGGTTTAGGGTTTAGGGTTTAGGGTTTATATAAATTTAGAAAACTGATTAGGGTTTAGGGTTTTATGGACGAGATATTTTAGGCCATAAAACCCTAATCCCTTTTGAAAATTTATTTTTAAAAACAATATATATAATTTAGGTTTTATTTATTAGGGTTTAGGGTTTTTTAGGGTATATTTGTCTATTTAATTTTCTAATACGTCTATTTTTTTTTACGACATATGGAGATACCACGACCCAATTATTTTAATAGGCGTCATATTTCTTTAGACATGTTAACGACGGTAGTTTGATTTTGCGTCGTAAGGATATTTACAACGACGTCATTTTTAAAATAAGCGTCATGCTTAGGTTGAACGTTTAACAACGGTTGTTTTTTTGTTTCCGTCGATGGTTTTTAAAAAGCGCGCTTTCTAAAAATTTCACCTCGACCTAAAATTTTTAGATTTCGCTCTAACTCTTATACTTGTAACCCTGAACCAAGTTGGCCATAGTCTGTGACCTAAAACATTTCGCTCCGCTCTCTCACTTCAACTCTAATTCAAAGTTGGGCTCTCCATCGAATCCAAGTTGGCCAAGTTTACAACTCCGCCGAATCCGAGTTGGCCAAGTTTACAACTCCGCCGAAGCCATAATCTGTGCGCTCTGCCTACCTGTAAGTACAAACCCTAATCTCATGCTTGTAAATTCATTGAATGATATTCAGTTATGTGGTAAAGGGTTTTGTGATTTTTTAATGTTGTCGACGGTATGGGTTAATGGATTTAATGTTTAATGTTTTCATGAATCGGGAATGGATTTAATGTTGTCGGATCTTTTAATCACTCTCTGTTATTATGAATCGGGAATGGATTTAATGTTTTCATGCTTAGTATATGTTGGTTTCGTGCTTAGTATACGTATTCTTAATACCCTACATAAAAATTAATGTATATGTTGTGTTCTGAATATATTTTGGGTTCTTGAAAATAAACTGGGATTTCGATATCTTTTTTTATGCATACAACGACGGTTTTTTAACACACCGTCGTCTGTAAATATATACCACAACGCTTGTTTTAACTACCGTCGTGGTTTAAGTTCGCTGGCGTCTGTTTCTTGCTAGCATTAGACGACGTTTTTTTAAAACCCGTCATCTATATATGTGTAATACGTCTGTTGTTGTTTAAAAAACCGTCGTCTGTATACTTTATTATTTGCTATTACAACCTTATATAATCTGCTATAGTGATAGTCATTGCTTGTCTTTTCACCTTATTATAGATAATAGGATATAGTGTCCAAGATGAATAAGTCATGGATGCACTCGGATAGAAGATCGAAGGTATATGAGTTAGGGGTGGAAGCATTTTTGCAATTTTCTGTAGAAAATCTTCTAACTACAACGCATATCCGTTGTCCATGTGTTAAATGTGCGAATTCGAAATTGTTTGGGGTTAGAATTATAAGGGATCACTTATACTTTAATTGAGTTGACCAAAGCTATAAGAATTGGACATTTCATGGAGAACCTTGGGAACCAACTACTAATGCTAGTAGAAATGTTGAAGAAGATGATGACCATAGTAGGTACAGTTTTGTGTCTGAAGAAATAGAGATGGATGATAATGATTTGGTGATTTTGGATCCAATCCTTATGAGTTTGCTAATGTGATTGGGGATGGAGATCAACCATTGTACCCTGGTTGTAGAAAGTACACCAAGTTATCGGCATTAGTGAAGTTGTATAATTTGAAGGCAAAACATGGGATGAGTGATGTATGTTTTACAGAATTATTGATACTCAGGGCGAGTTGCTTCCAGAAGGAAATACAATACCGGCCTCTATGTATGAGGCAAAAAAGACTTTGTGTGCATTGGGGCTGAGTTATGAGAAAATCCACGCATGCCCCAATGATTGCATCTTATATAGGAAGGAGTATGAAGATTCAACTAATTGTCCTACTTGTGGTATCTCAAGGTGGAAGGAAACCAAAGATGGATTCTTGAAAGAGGGTGTGGCAGCGAAGGTGTTGTGGTATTTTCCTCCAATTCCAAGGTTTAAAATAATGTTTCAATCACATGAGACAGCTAAGAATTTGACTTGGCATGCTGCTAGAAAATCAATTGACGGTCAGATGTCTCATCCGGCGGATTCCTCGTCTTGGAAACTTGTTGATGATAAATGGCCCGAGTTTGGTAATGAGCCGAGAAACTTGAGATTGGCTCTTTCATCTGATGGATTCAATCCCCATAGTTCAATAAAGTAGCAGATATAGTTGCTGGCCAGTTATCTTAGTTACATATAATCTTCCACCATGGCTGTGCATGAAACGAAAGTTTATGATGTTGACTTTATTAATTTCCGGTCCAAAACAACCCGGAAATGATATAGACGTCTACTTGGAGCCTTTGATTGATGATTTAAAATCTTTGTGGGATGGGATTAGAGGAGTGTATGATGCACACATAGGAGAATAGTTTACACTCAGAGCTGCATTACTGTGGACCATTAATGATTTTCCCACCTAGGGAAACTTATCTGGTTGTGTTGTTAAAGGATATAAAGCTTGTCCAATATGCGGTGATGATACACCTAGTCACAGGTTGAAAAATGGCCACAAAATTTGTTACATTGGGCATAGAAAATGGTTACCAATCAATCATCCATATAGGAGGCAACGTGCAACTTTTAATGGGAAACCTGAATATGGCACGCCTCTGGAGCCATTAACAGGAGAAGAAGTGCTGCATATGGTTGAAGATATTAATTACATATGGGGCTCGAAAAAAGGGGGAGGTGGAGGTGAAAATGATGGTGATAGAGTTTGTTGGAAGAAGAAGTCAAAATTCTTTGATCTTGAGTATTGGAAATACCTTCCAGTGAGGCATGTCCTAGATGTTATGCACATTGAGAAGAATGTTTGTGATAGTAACATTGGTACATTGTTGGAGATCCCTAGAAAAAATAAAGATCGGATTGCTGCTCGGTTAGATTTATTGAACATGGGGGTCAAAACTGATTTGCAACCCGAGTATGGAGAAAGAAGTACTCGTTTGCCTCCAGGGCCTTGGAATTTGTCAAGAGCAGAGAAGAGAGCGGTTTGCAATTCTTTCTATGGTATGAAGGTCCCTGAAGGTTATTCTTCAAATATAAAAAATCTTGTATCTTTACAAGATTCAAGACTTCTTGGCTTTAAATCACATGATTGTCATACCTTAATGCAACAATTGCTCCCTGTGGCAATTCATTCTGTTTTGGAGAAGCTTGCAAGGTATGCAATAACTCGTTTGTGCTTCTTCTTCAATGCTATATGTGCAAAGACGGTAGATGTTTCCAAGCTAGATAAGTTGGAAGAAGATGTAGTAGTTACTTTGTGTTTGCTTGAAACCTTAATGCAACAATTGCTCCCTGTGGCAATTCATTCTGTTTTGGAGAAGCTTGCAAGGTATGCAATAACTCGTTTGTGCTTCTTCTTCAATGCTATATGTGCAAAGACGGTAGATGTTTCCAAGCTAGATAAGTTGGAAGAAGATGTAGTAGTTACTTTGTGTTTGCTTGAAAAATACTTTCCACCTTCATTCTTCGATATCATGGTTCATCTAGTAGTACATCTTGTCAGAGAAGTTCGTCTATGTGGGCCAGTATATTTTAGATGGATGTATCCGTTCGAAAGATATATGAAAGTTCTAAAGGGGTATGTTCAGAACCATACTTATCCCGAAGGTTGCATTGCGGAGCGTTATATAGCTGAAGAAGCTATAGAATTTTGCACGAACATCTATCTAATATTAGTACAATTGGAGTGCCATCAAGTCAGAAGATAGGAGTTTCAAAGCCATTATCAGGTTGCACAGTGAGCTTAGTTGATCGGGACCTGTTGAACCAAGCACATTTATATGTCTTGGAGAATACGGAGGAAGTCCTACCTTATATCGAGTATGAGTTTTATTCTTTAAGTTTCCATTTTAAATTATTCCTTATGTTTATCTTATATGTTTGGGACCATAATGCTTGAATTTTTCGTGTCATGTAGGGAACATATGATCCATATCAAGGCCGCTTATCCAAAATTTAGAAAGAGAACAAAGTGGCTGCAAGATAAGCACAATAGCACTTTTATTCAATGGCTACACTTCAAGGTATATGTTATTCAATAACATATTGGACTTTTAATTTTCTTCTTTCTATGTTAGATTGAATTAAGATATGATTAATTTGCAGGTTCAAAGTGAACTTGATGAGGGAGACAATCATGGGGTATCAGAAAATTTAAGGTGGCTAGCAACTGGTCCAAACATGGCCGTGCCATTGTATAGGAGCTATCTTATTAAAGGTGTTAAATTTAACATCAAGGCACAAGATGATGTGCGGACAGTTCAAAATAGTGGAGTTTATTTACTTGCACATACCATGCAAGTTGCTAGTGCCAAGGATAAAAACCCAATTCTCTCAAATATGGGTTTTTATGGTGTCATTCAAGAAATTTAGGACCTTGACTACCAAAAGTTTACAATCCCAGTCTTCAGGTGTGATTGGATAGATAGTACTTCCGGCCTTGTAGTCGACGAACTTGGATTTACCCTTGTAGATTTGAGTAAAATTGGACATAGGAATGACCAATTTGTTTTGGCTTCTCAAGTCAAACAAGTATTTTTTGTTGACGACCTGATGCATCATGGTTGGTCGGTAGTGTTATCAATGCCTAATAGAGAATATAATGATGTTATTGGTGATGTGAGAATTGAGTGTGAGCCATTTACTAGAGGGATGCAAAATGTTGAAACATTTGATGAACTAGTGGGTGAGTTTGGGAGTCAAAATATTCAAGATGGGTGTGAAGACATATGGACTGAATGATGCTCTTGTAATTTATGAAATTACTTATGCCCTAAACAGCACTACTGTATGACATTGATTTTGTAATAAATTGTAATGTGTTTTCTTCACTTTCATTATGCAGGTTTTGGCCACAAAACAATCAGTACATTAAATACTGGTTCAGTATTATAAAACGACGGTCCTCATAAAACTATGAAAAACAGACGTCTGTTTTCATAAAATTGTCAATAAAAAACGACGTTTCGGAGCATTCAACGACGGCATTGAATTTACCGACGTCTAAAAGCGAAGTAAAATGGGAGAAAGACAACGGTATTGTGAAACAGTTATTAATGATATCACGTCGGATAAGCATAAAGAGCCGAAATGTAATTATAAACAACACGACTCCAGTACCATAATACCGACGTCTAAAAGGATAGATATCGAACCTGTACGATACAAAAGACGACGTCTTAGATCATGAACTCGTCCGTAACAAATCAAAAAAACGTCATCTTAAAATTTTACCACGTCGCTTGTTATATCAAAAACGAAGTAAAAAACAACAATTCACGACGTAATTTGATATCCAGAGGTAAATTTGTCGACGTAAAAAGATATTTGGACGTCGTTCTTTTACAAAAACAACGTTATATGGAATATCCACGTCTC